>JAHWFP010004620.1:37164-53946 GCA_023313725.1 Lithobius niger | reverse complement strand
GCCATTTTGTTATTTTCGTTTGTCGTGTGATCAGCGCTGATGCCATGTTTTTTTTTCATGAAAATGGTTTACAATTGTAGGATTTTGGGTTGCGACAATCAACGGGTGCAGATGGGTTCGTCCTTTTTTTCGATTTCCTGCAATTCAGCCATTCGTAAACGAGTTTGGCGAAGCTATAAACATAGATTAGAAAGTTAACTAGATATATCGTCTTACTTCTTCCTGTCCTACGCGGAGCTCTGACGGTAGTTGCGGCTACTAACATCTCTGCTAATGCTTTGCCTTCTTCTGCTTCGAAGGCAAAAGCATTAGCAGATGTATTAGTAGCCGCAACTACCGCCAGAGCTCCGCGTAGGACGGGAAGAAGTAAGACGGTATATCTAGTTAACTTTCTAATCTATGCTATAAACCAGCCAAACGTGGTCTGCTTGCTTCAAACGCGAGTGTTTACCTCCGTTAGAAGATGGCGGCGAGCGTTGTTCGGTTGCCATTAGCAACGGGCAGCGTTTGATCTTAATGAGAGTAATCTGCATCGCTCCCTTCCATAAATTGTAAAATGGCGACAAAACGTTCCATCAAAAAAATAAACCTGATCAATGCAAAATACCCCACGAAAATGGTAAAAAAAATAATAATGTTGTGGTATCATTTCTGCGAAAATGCAAGTTAGTTACTTTCCAAACTCAGTGCTTTTTAGCTGCATTCTAGAATTTTCGTCTGCTTTTCTTACTCTCACTCCATTGGCATCGGTATCCGGAAAAAAAACCTCCAACAAAACGCCCCCAGATAAACGTCCAAACGCCCTCTGGCAAAAACGCCCCCAGGAAAAAACGCTCCTAGGAAAAAACGCCCACTAGTGGAGGAAAATGCCCCAGCGGTAGCCATCGTAGTTGAGCCTCAGATTAGAGACGGCTCATCTATTCGAGTGTTAGTTTGCTTCAGATGACTTAAAGCTCCAAGAAATTTATTTTTAGGAAGAAAGGAAATTGCATATTTACTAAACTCGTCGTCTACAACTCACATACTTAGTTACTTTTTTTCTTAAACAGTAGATTTCCTACTTCTTTAAAAACGTCTAGTCAGGATTAAAATTGAGCTGGTTCGTCTGTACGAGCATTAGTTTACTGCATATGACTTAAATTTCCAAGAAATTAATTTTTTTTTTAATATCTTTGCGTATTTACTGAGCTCTCCGTTTGCAATGCACGTACGTTGGCTATTTTTTCCCTGAAACTAGCCTTCTTTCTCCTTCAAAAAGTCTCTGTATCCAAAACACAATCTCCAATTTTTTTTAAGTCGCACTATTCTTAACCATCTTCACGGAAGTTTTTTAAGAAAAACAGTATATCTTTTAAGTAAATCAAATGACAAAGAGAGTGGCATAAAAGTACAAATTCGTTAGCGGGAATCCTAATCGTGGCATGGTATTGCTCACAATTTTAACCTTTTTTTTAATGTTAAAATTGCGAGCACCTACATAATGTTCGTATAGATGAAACCCTAACTAGTTAAGGCAATCTACCCCAAAACAAAACTTATTAAGAATTCCCGCCAAGCTTTTTGGCCGTGTGAAGTCGTGATATCAAATGCCAAGCTCTTTCGCCAAGCTAATCCCACCGAGTAATAGTTCGAAGGTTAAATGAAATGTATGAAAATTGCTTACAGCGCAATTTTCAATTATTTCATTTAACGTTTGAAGTATTAGTCGGTGGGATTAGCTTGGCGAAAGAGCTTGGCGTTTGATATCACGACTTCACACGGCCGAAAAGCTTGGCGGGAATTCTTAACAAGTTTTGTTTTGGGGTAGATATCAGTAATTTTTGGTCCAAATTGATGAAATCCATTTTGAAATGCCAATCTACTTTTCTGGTCCATTACTTTTTCTTCTTTTTTTTTTTTGTTTCGTTAGATTTTGAGGACAGCAGTCACCTTTTTTTATTTGATTAGCATTTCTATTAGTATTGCAGTATCTCCTTGCAAACGCATGAATTTCTTTAAATGCCATTTTGGCATTATTGCATAAAAACAATGTTTAAAACAATGTAAAACAATCAATTTGGCCCTTTGGAGCTCCCTAACCTCGCCCTAACCCCTGAACGACTTAACCAATTAGAAAGTTCCATATGAAAAGGGCACATCTCCAGAGCAATACCTGTAAAATGAGCTAAGAACCAGCTTTATTTACCGCATGGAAGAATTTATTTTCGTGATACAAAAAAAAACCGTTAGTAGTTAGTAGTAAGTAATCTACCCCTAAACAAAACTTGTTAAGGATTCCCGCCAAGCTTTTCGGCCGTGTGAAGTCGTGATATCAAACGCCAAGCTCTTTCGCCAAGCTAATTCCACCGAGTAATAGTTCGAAGGTTAAATGAAATATATGAAAATTGTTTACGGCGCAATTTTCAATTATTTCATTTAACGTTTGAAGTCTTAGTCGGTGGGATTAGCTTGGTGAAAGAGCTTGGCGTTTGATATCAGACTTCACACGGCCGAAAAGCTTGGCAGGAATCCTTTACAAGTTTTGTTTTGGGGTAGATATCAGCTGTTTTTGGTCCAAATTGATGAAATCCATTTTGAAATGCCAATTTAGTTTTCTGGTCCATTTCTTTTTCTTCTTTTTTTTGGGGGGGTTTCGGTAGATTTTCAGGACACCTTTTTTCATTTGATAAGCATTTTTATTAGTATCGCAGTATATCCTTGCAAACGCATAAATTTCTTAAATTGTCAGTTTGGCATTGTTGCATAAAAACAATGTTTAAAACAATGTAAAACAATCAATTTGGACCTTTGGAGCTCCCTAACCTTTGAACCACTTGACCAATTAGAAAGGTCCATATGAAAAGGGCACATCTCTATAGAGCAATACGTAGGGCATCCAATCCCGATTCATATTTGTAATCCCGGGATTTCGGGATTATTTTCTCTCAATCCCGGAATCCCGGGATTAATCCCGAAATTTCGGGGTTTATTTTTATTATTTTCAGTGGCAAAAAAAAAAATACATGGAAGGACGGTTGCGTTCGATAACTTCATCGTTTCAATTACTCAAATTACTCATAAAGTGAAAACTTAAGTGAGCACAGCTAGTTGGTAGCACGTTCTTCGTTTATTTGAAATGATCTGATATTTTTCAAAGTTTAAATCAATGACAGTATTTTTAAGTTGTTTTTTTTTTTTTAATCTAGTTGTGATACATTTTGCACTCTGTAGACTGTGTTACAAAATTTTGAAAATCGATTCATTGGTTCTATTTCTAGGCGGGGCAAAATGTCTCCAACAAGATGGCAACAACAACAAGAATGTTGTAGTCACATTAAAATGTATTGATATTGAAAGAGCGAGTAAAAAGGCCCTGGTTCTTACTAACATCTACATTTTAAATTATAAATATTGGAAATTGGTTCACTGGTTCGATCTCTAGTATAAAGCAAATTTTCCCCAACAAGAAGATGAACATCAACAAGAATATTGTCGTATTAAAATAGTCTTTAAAAGGCTCTAAGACTTGTTCATTGTTTACAAAACTTGAAAATCGATCCATAGATTCGACTTCCACAAAGTCAAAGAGTCCCAACAACAAGAATAACAAGAAAAACAACACTAAGAAACGACCATGCGTTGGAGGCTTAACGGTTCTATTGTTGTCATTAAAATTTTTAATGTCGTGAAAAAGTTATGACGCCACTCCAACTACCGAATTTCGTTAGTGTGTGTCAATTCCGGAGGCAACTACAGGGTTTCAAAGTTTGACGTTTAACATGGAAGTTCGTAGTGAGCCTACAAGGACCGATGTTTTAGTCCTTTTGACCAATGACGCTGTAGTAACGAGACAAATAAACAAAATACAGTTTTAGTATTTTTTTGTGTGTGCAATTTAAATTGCGTGTTAAATTTTATTTCTATTTATCACACCCGAGTAAGCAAAAGACGAATTTTTTTCCATTTTATTTTATGGTGTTGCAAGGACACTGAAGAATTTTTTCAATTCCAATACTTGGTCTAGTATTTAGATGTTGTTGCTAGTAGTTAGACTCGAGTCTATAGACGAGAGGAAGGATAACATTTATTCTTATTATTTTCAGTGGCAAAAAAAAAAAAATACATGGAAGGACGGTTGCGTTCGATAACTTCATTGTTTAAATTACTCACAAAGTGAAAACTTAAGTGACCACAGCTAGTTGTTAGCACTGGAATGAGGTTTATTTGAAATGAACTCCTATTTTTCAAAGTTTAAATCAATGACAGTATTTTTAAGTTGTTATTTATTCATGAAAAAAAAAATAATTTATAACTTTTTTTTTTACGAATTTTGCCAATATTCAATCCCATAAATCCCGGGATTTAGGTGGCCAAAATCCCGGGTTTTTCGGGACTAATAAATGATCTCGGGATTGGATGCCCTAATTTCAACTCTAATGATGTTGAAAATGCCCTCCTTTCATTAAAATGATGATCCTTTTTGCGGTCCTGATGGCATCTCGCCCGTTTGCCTTGAAATTTGCCTCTGCCCTTGCAACCCCCCATCCCCCCCGCCTTTCATTAGTTTTGAAAATTCCATTTCGGACTGTGTTTTTCCTTGTCATTGGAAAGACGCAAACATCACTCCTGCGCAAAGGGTCGTTATTTTCATGACTTCCGTGTTTACAGGCCTATATTACTCTACTCTGTTTCACCTGTAAACTTATTGAGTATTTTATGCACGATGCCGTGCCATAAACTTTACATCAACTTCACAACCCAGCACGGTTTTCTCCCTGGTCACTTTTGCCAAACTATAACTGGTTGTTACCTACAACCAATTTACCTCATTCTTGGATGTCGGCTACCCTTGCGACCCTGTGTTTTTCGATTTTATCAAGGCTTTTGATTCTGTCTACCAACGCAACCTCATAAGACACTTTCTGAATTCTCTTTTCCAAAATTGCACGGCTTAGTTTCTACCTTTGGAGGCTCAGCCACCGTGTCTCACTGAGGAGCCGATCTCGGCCACATCTGGCGTTTCTCAAGCTTCAGCTCCTGGCTCACTTTTTTCATGATTTATCTTTCAGACCTTCTTTTATCGATTAATTGCTTGAATCGCAGCTATGCTGATGATTTCAAACTACCTCCACTCGCATTTCTTAGACATACTTTACAGATTGGCAGTGACTGCATTCCTAGCTGGTCCTTACTTAACTTTCTTGAAATTAAACTCCCATCAAATGTGTTGTCATTCGCGTGGAACGCTATAACCCACACTACTCGTACACAATCAATGGTACTACCCTCCAGCAAAATCTTCTCATCTGGTCCGTGGAATTCTCATTGACCTTACTCTGAAATTTCACTTACACACTGATTATCCATTTAGATGGTTTTCAAAAAAGGCTCACTATATTCTCAAATGCTTTACATCATGTCAATGCCATCTGTTCTCACTTCTTTAAAACATCTTCCTGATGCCTGTCTTGGAACACTTCTCCCGGATTGCACGTCCGTCTTACAGCACTTTCTTCTCATGTCTTGAATCCTATCAGCATAGCCTAGCGAAACGGAGCAAGCCTTTAAAGAAGCTTTCCTACCCCCAAATGCCTTGACGTATCAGACCCACTTCTGTCGAACAACGTGGAGACCTGATTCTAACCTACCTAATCCTAAATCAGTACCTGACGTTAACACTCGATTTTTTTTTTTTTTTTGCTTTGCCCTTACTAGCACTAAAGGGAACGACTCAAAAGGCAAAACCTCTTGGCACTACCTCTTTTGGTAGTGACCGTAATGGTTTCTATGAAACTCTCATCTTCCGACTGTCATTTCTGCAAAAACGGAACTTTTTAAAGAATCGCTTGGCCTGTTACTTTAATGGTAGTTACTCTTCGGATTTGGGGTTAGTGGGTGCTAGCGGGTGCTAACTTTAACTTTAACTTTATTCAATAGTCAAGGCGCCCTAGTGGGCATTACATGACTTATAGCTTGTTTTTGTTTTCCTTTTTTTTTCAACAAGATTACTGAACAAGGATAAATAATTTGAAAGATGAAAAAACCAACAATATATAAATATAGAACATTTGAACATGCAAAAACAAAATGGTCATAGCCAGGAATCAGAAAGAAATAAATGACCCAGGAGAGTTAATTAATAAATACATTACATGCTTAAGCCATTATAAACAGATTATAACATTCTATAAATAATAAACATCAGTAAACAGTCCCAAAATAATCTATGTAAGATAAAAGATTATCAATTCGGGCGAAACTGTTTGTATATGAACATCAAATTCATTTCTGAAACTGTTCACTGATTGGGCCGAAACCACAGACTCAGGCAATCCGTTCCAGATAGGTAGTAGGCGGGAAAAGAAAGTGTGTCTGGCCCATTTGTGTTTACGGTACTGAATTTTTAATTTGAGTGTATGGCCACGGGTAGCTTCGTAAGTTTGTAACTGAAAATGCTGTAACAGGGATGGGCCCCCAAATTTTAATTTTAGTATTTTAAATAAGGTGATGACCCCTCCGCGCACATATCGCCACCAAACGGACGGGACTTTCAGAAGATGTAGTCTTTGCTCATATGAAAAATTTCTGAGGTTTGCGACGCGTTTTGTAAAACGACGTTGGACATTTTCAAGCGCTACCAGGTCTTTTTTGTAAAAGGGGCACCAAAAGTCAATAGCGTATTCAATAATAGGACGAATAAGTGCTAAGTAAAGTTTGAAATAAACATCATGTCGACGCGAGGTAATTGTACGACCAATCAGGAATGAAATAGAATTTGCTTTTGAAATTACCGAATTTATGTGGCTTGAAAAATTAAGTTGACTGTTAATAATGATGCCTAGATCAGTAGAGTCAACCCTGTTTAAAGCATTTGTACCCCAATAGTAAGTGTTTTTTGGATTATTTTTGCCTAGATGCAGGATACAGGATTTCTGGGGGTGAATCATCTGGGGGTGAATAATGAGTGCTAGTGGTGTTAGTGGGTGCTCGGCACCGAAATTTTGTCTATTCTATTCCATTCTCTAAAAGACCATCCCAACGGGAACTTCTACAATGCTCCGAAAACATAAAATTTATGAACTTTGCTACGAAGCGTTATCTGTTGACTGACTTTGAAAATCTTGTAGTTTTACATATTGGTCGCTTGCCATCAAGAGATGGGGATATCTACCGAGTCTTGCTTCTCGTACTTTAATAATTTAGGTGGAGTTTCCGGTGATCCTGGAGGGCTTTTTATCAGAGCTTTGGCAAAAATTTCCACTGGTTGGACCCCACGGCAGCCATTATTGTGTAATAGGTGTTGGAAACTCGGTTACGTAAAGCATAATTGCAGCTAAGGCCGTCAGACGCTTGAGCTCCTCACAGTCAATACAGCTATCTCAATCGGCTGCGAGTCGAAATCGAAAAGTGACATCTGTCGGCATTAATTTCTGAGCGTTCCAGCAAAACAATGGCGACCTCCGTGTCGTGTTTTGGTGATGCAGTAAATAAATAGTTATATCGGACGTAAGTAACGTATTCTTACCGCAATTCTTGTGTTTAGTTATTTTTGTGTAAGTGATCGAAAAGCCAAACATGCATGTCAAAATGGATGTAATTGCCCTTTAAGTTAGTGAATTACTAAGCTTCTTGTCAGTTGCCGCTATTTGGCAATAGATGGCGGGACTCGCCGTACAACAATTCACCGATGCGATTTGCTTCACCGATTTCCGAAAAGACCTCGGAGAAATAAAATGGGGATAACCCGTGGCGGCCATTTTGTCTACCCCCTCTGACATTGTTATTGGTTGGACCAGATAGTTTACTGGCAATGGTTTGATAAAGACGCAACGTCATAGTTGTCAGCGGATTTTTCGCAAGTCGTCACTGCTTCTCGAACTATTCTTACCAAAGTTACGTTCTTAAATAGTCCAAATTGGAAACCAGTTCAATGTGGGCCATGAAAAAGTTCGAGAAATTTTCCCCAAACAACACCCAGAAACGTGTCTTTAATGGACTCTATTGAGAACACGGCGCAAAGACAGCAGCGCCGCCGTTGAAATTAGCGCTAATTCTGACGGCAGTCTCTGTTTTCAACCCCCATCTTGCCGCACCTCTTCCAGTTTCGTCCGTATTCGCTCCGTGTAGTTACATCATCATTATTCACGGAACGGGCGCGTTCCTACCCTTTTGAAAGCCCATTTGCGATCGAACCCGTACAAGGGCCAATCGGCAAATTAGACAAATTTGGATCAATTAAAGACAATCGAATTAGCCACGCGCATTTGCTGTGGCTTTGGCATCTAACGGTGTAAATAAGGTGGGGGATGGGAGGAAGGGGGGTAATTGAAGGGGGAGCTATTCAAGCGAAGGCAACTTGTTGCGTTATTGGGAAAATGAAGCAAGACGGGAGAGGGGAGGGGAACAGCAGGGCAGCACACGGAACGCAGGAAGTGAATTTAGAAACTACTAGGGCGAAATGGAATTGTCAATACTTTTTAAGTTACGATAAGGTTTCAGAGAACTTGAGAAGAGGTTCACTGCGAATTGGAAAGGAGTTACCGCACAAGTACCAACAAAACCCGTAAACTGCTACCATAAAAACAGTATCCGTGACGCTGTCATAAGCAGTGCCGGAGCAAGTCGTTTGAGCGCCCGGGGCCAGTAGCTCATTAAAGCAACATACCGCCTGCCTTACAATAGCTACGGTCGATCGCATCCGCGCATTTATCATAGTCAAGGTCAACTGAGATAGCGTCGTTCCTCGCAGCGACAAACGCAACTACTATCTCAATTTACATTGTGCCTATAAATAGACAAGCCAGCGTGAACGCATTAATTGTGTCGTCACAAACCGGAATGATTCTCGTATTTTAAAATTTCAATTTATAATTTTCTAGGCTATTGTCGTATAATTTTGCTTCGGCGATCTATTGGAACAATTAATTTTAATTTTTATCGCATTAGACTTTTAGATTTTTGATCTCATGGTAATTATTAGAAAATTAGTACATGTACACACAGAGATAAAACGTCAACATTATTGTAAGCGCGCAATGCATCATATACTGCGGGACGCAGTAAATAAAGTTAACAATTATTCAACAGAAAATCTCCTAGATGCCACATTTTAAAACGGATTTTTAGCAAGGGAAAGACTCACGGTAAGTAAATATACCTTTGGGGCCGTACTTGATGTGGAGGATCGAGAAAAAATGGTGCTGAGAGGTATATCCCTTTAAGCGCCAGATTTATAACTATTATACAGCAGATTGCAACCTCCCCCTGGCAAACGCCTCTTCCCAAATCTACCCCAAGATAAACCCATCACAGTGCCGCAGAGATAATGTCAACACACTGAAAAAACACGAATCTGACATGAAGGGGTGAGGTGTAAGCATAAGACAAAAATGAATATTTCTCTTCATTATGATAGATTATGATAGAAGTGCCCTCTGACCCACCAAGCACGTGAATTTAGTAACAAATATATAATTTTCGGCCCCGCAATTTGGGTATTGTTTACAATAAAAATGTTAAAACATAAAAAAAAAAGGTGGGAGCTGCCACACATTGTGGACTTCATACAGCCGCCATATTGGATGATTTTCCAACATGGCGGCTGTGTGAATCCCACAATATGTGGCAGCTCCCATTTTTAATTCGGCGTGTAATACGTCGAATTAATGCGGGTGTGGCCAAAAAACGGGGGTAGCCGATTTACGTCAGCGACATCTCCTCAAAAACCAGACACATTTGTTCAATTCTAATCTGACGAAATCCAAGTATCCAGGTGGGTGACATGCAGTGTGCCAATACACAAGGTATTAGGCTGTAGTTAATTTAGTTAGGGCAGTTTTAGTTCGCTAACCTCTAAAAATGTCTCTGAACGAAAATCCGTCGTCAAATAGTACACGATCAGTGGCTGACGTCAGCACTTCCTCAGCGTAAAGGTGTGCGCTCAACGCCGATCATACGAAAAATTGCGGTGTGTAACTGCACATTTCGGCAAGTCAGCTCTTCAACATTGCGGTTGGTTAGAGGCTATCGTGTACGTCGAGATGGCTCCTCTCGTATGGCGCAGAACAACACAAAGTGAGTCACCACTTACCTTTGCGGTGATCTGGATGGTACACCGAATTTCTATGAGTGAACGGTACAATGAAAGCGATGCTCGTATAAGACTTTTGCTGTTAATTACTGCGCCATCCTCGCTGCTTTTCGGGTGCGATATATTACAGTATTTTATTACGCGTATTTGTGGTGTTGTTTCCTATTGAACGAGTAAGCAAAGCGAATGAAGTCCTGTTTTCACAGTGGCGGACTGGCCAGAAGGAGGAAAGGGCAGGGTATTCCTAATAGCCTCTGACTTTCAGATTTTTTTAAAATCCGTAACAGGAAGACTCACGTAAGTTTTATTGGTTCGACATTAGTTTTAACCACAGATTTAAAATTACAAATAATAATAATAAAGATAATTATAAAACGCTAGTAAAACAAGTACTTTGTATTGAGTAGCCTAACAAAAATTGGCCACATGAAATTGCAGTGTTATATTCAATGTGGACTTTGTCACAATTTTCGTGTGAATATTTTTAAGTTTTTTTAATACACCTAAAAAGTGTAAATAAATGTAAAGTAGTCAACCTCACGTACCCTCAGCGCAATACGATTTCTCCTACTCCCCCGCCCCCACCAAATTACCTGCTGAATTTATGAAATATGGTGTTCGAAGATTTAAAAAATGTAAAAGTCAGATGAACAAGAACAACGGGTACGGGGAAACTGTAAAACAACGAAGCTTTCAGTTTGTTTTTTTGTAAGAAAACCAACATCAGCGTCCGATGAAAACTTATCTGGTCAGTGATTGCATCGTCGCGCACAAGATTCCGGCTCATTTGCCGTTATCGTATAGTAGCAAACGTTACGAGACAATTTTTTTAAATATTATGCGCAATATGGTAAATATTCTTCAGTACACCATGCATTTAGATTTTTTAGTAGTGTCCTATTGGCATGTCTGCCGTTCCAACTTCATACGTCAATTACAGATATTTTTTATTCTACCATACGACACGTCGAATTACCAATGCAGTGTTAGTGCATCTTGTTTTTTTTTAAGTTTTAATATTTTTGGTGGCGGCAATATTTCGGCGCCAGGGGCGGTCACCCCCTTCTTCGCACCCTTCTTGCTCCAGCACTGGTTATAAGCAAAGTGGCTTTCTCGTGAGGGGTCTGACAAACACCAAAATAGAATACGAGATCTACAAATCTTTACCTGTATTTGGAGATTTGCCGGATTTGCATGGGTTTATGGAGATATCCAGAAATTTCATGGATTTGCTCAGATTTCGTGAGTTTGGACAGATTTCACGGATTTGTAAAGATTTCACAGATTTGAAGAAATTTAGAGATTTGCGGAGATTTCTGGATTTTCTAAGCCGAAATCATAAGCCGTGCGAAATATGTGCTTCTTTGGTTATCGGCCCCAGAACCAAAGATTTCCTATGGTTTTGCAGACTGAGATGTCCATCAAGATTTACAGATTTCCATTAGTTTCCAGATTTCGGCTAGAATTCCGTGCGTTTGTAGAGATTTACAGGTTTGCATGAATTTCAGATGCATTGAACTCAAAGGATTTGCAGTGATTTAGTGAGATTTGCAGAGATTTCACAGATTTGGGAACGTTCAAGTATTACGTCATCAATTGAAGGGGGAAAGGGGTTCGCATGTTGAGACATGATTTTTTTTTTGTAAATGCAACGTCTTAGCAGAAAATGGCAAAAACGTAATTTTTGTCCAAAATTTGACCTTCGTTTGAGCCCTTGGGCTGCCTTTCAGTCAGGGCTATCATACCGTGAAATGTGTAGATGTAAGTAAGGTGCCACATTTTAAACACTTTTGTCCATTGATAGAGACTGATCAAGCTATTTTGGGGCTTGGTTCTCGTGTAAAATCGGCACTTCCGGTTTCCATTTCCGGTTTGGGAAATTCAGTTGGCCCTATATTCAGATTTCACCAGTGTACCTAAATTAGCATCTGTGCCAAATTTAGTGCTTTCCTCTCTAAAATGCAAGAGATTGAAACTAAGTCCACATTTAATAAGTAATACCGCAATTTCATGTAGCCAATTTTTGTTTATTGAAGCTGTGCTGCTTATTGTTTATATAAAGATTTTTGTAATAATAATCAGTTCAAAAATGTGAGCCTATTTAATTTTATTACTCCTACATAAAACAGAACACGTATTTGTTTGTCTAGTTGTTTTTAGTTTGGACAGATACCTCTTTGGTTTCAAATATATACGTAAATATGTATATACACATAACATTTTGTTTACTGCAAACGCATGATTCTCCGGGGGCTGATCAAAGGGATGAGTTGTGAGGGGCTGCCATCCCTTTCAAAGGAAATTAGACGTGGCCAAATTTAGACAATATCTTGAAAAGGTTAAGGGCCCCCGTGCACTGAGTGTCCAGAAGTGCGGCCAGTGTTCATCGCGACCAAAAACCATGGCGACGTGGCCGCGCGGCGCGCTGCCGTGTTTTTTGGCCGCGTCGACCACTGGCCACACGGCCTGGACGCCCAGTGCGCGGCGGCCCTTAAAAGTTCAACCCACGGCCTCCTCCAAGGCGAATAAAATATAAAAGTTTCTGGTACTGCCGGTACAAAAAAACAGCAAAACTCCGATAAAATTTCCTGAAAATACGTTCCAAGAGAGCGTTTTGATCCTTTACCAATTTTTATTTGCTAAAAGTTCACCATTGATAGTGAGAGAAAGTTTTGTCTACGTTGATGGTCCGTATTACTTTCTGAATTTGCTTAAAAGTTACATCGATCGTTATATTGTGGGTAATTATCTTAGGTTCATTGATGTGCTAATTAATGTTTTAAATTACTCCAAACATGGTTGAATGCAGCCATGACCGACTCCATGGCGACTAGGAGAAACCCTTACAACATTATTAGGTAAGACCGGGGTTCGAGAGCAGGCGGTATTTCGGTGGTTTTCGCAGGGACTTGGACCTTGTACGTAATTCGCTTGTTTTCAGAGGAGGTCGAGCCATTGTCAGTTGAATTAATTAGATTCAAGCTTAACTTTATTATCGGTTACAAGCCAGCCGGGTTGTAATGAAAATTTAATTGAAAACATGGGCAGTTTTATAAACTCCGCCATCGTGGCAAATTGTTCAAATGTTATTGTGTCGAATTTTAATTTTTCTATTGTTGGCTATAGCCCACGGCAACAGCGACTAACTGTACACACAGCGTGCTCTTGCATCGTACTGCAGGCTGTATGTGGTTTAATGCAACTGGCAACTGAACCAACCTAACATCAGCTAAATCAGTCAAATATGTTGAATCTACTCTTGACTGATGATATCCGCATATCCTACGATGCTGCGGTTGGGGTGATAGTGGACCTTAAGCCCTAACCAGACTGGCTGCTCGCGGCTGCACGCCGTCGTAGTATGGTGTAAAAAAGACTTCAATATTCGTCCGTAACGCAACACCAACCACACGATTACTGTAATATTGACCTTGTAGGCACGTAGTTACGCATAGCTTCGCACGAAATTTTCTTCTGCCTGGAGAGGCCTTTAGTGAACAACGCGTGGTGTGACGTTTAAGGCTACTAAAACTTAATTAAGTGGTTCTCAGGAGCGCACGCATGGGTCTTTTTCTTAGCGCATGAAACGATTTTTTTTTTACAGTCTTTAAAAAAGACATTCCGATCTCGCATCAGCACTTTCACAAAACATTTTCTGGAGCCGATGGCCACATCAGCTCTTTGCTCCATACACACGATGGCCTCGAAACAAATTTAGTCATTCAGAGGCATGTCACAACTAAAAATTTGGATATAAAGACTGACTCAGTTATCAACTGTGCAGCTTTTGCACGCTGATCATGCAGCATTAAAACATAGCTATTGCGCTTCACAACAAAACGTCCGCTACCGATTTCGTTTTATTTGGTAAAAAAAAAAGCCTTGCCCGCATCTGAAAAATCACGAATCAAACGTAAAAAAAAAACACCACCCGCTCGCGTCAAATTTTTCTAGTACCACTTTTGAGAACCACTTAATTAATTTTTAGCGGCCTACTACATACAACTCTACTACTCTACAAATTTTACTACTAAACTGCGTACACATTTGGCTTTGATTGACTGGGATTTCTCTCTTAGAAATACGAGATGAGTTGATGAGGCTTGGAACCTATTATGGATCGGAAGGGGGTAGATTTTTGTAGACCATTCGCCCAAAACCTGAAAATGTTTTGCCACCTCCCATCAAGAAATATCGTAAAGCTCGCCCATGTGAAGGTAAACCTGTCCGGGCATCGTTACAAATGTGATCGCTCCACCACAAATCTATTGGTGTGCAATGAATTTAAAAAAAAAAATGGTTAATGGTTTTAACACGAAGTGGTGGTTTTAAAATTTTAAAAACGCTAATGACAAAAAAGAAAAAAAAACGAAAGCGAAAGTCTTTAAGTCTTTTTGCAATATTGACAGTTTTTGTTAAATTCTGAAACATTTTATTTTTTTTTTGTGGTGGAAGGGCGTGCGTGGATTTTCTCAGCCTATGGGCCAGAAAACGGGTCAACTAGGTTATGCCTCCCAGTCTAGACTATGTCTACGAAAAACCATCATACAGTCATAATTTTATAATTTTATCCTTGCTTTTTGTCTAATTATTAAAAGTGATATTATTCAGGTTAGGTTTTAGTTTTGGTTTCGGCCGAAACCGATTTACTGGTTTCTGTTAATTCGTTCCTATATTCGGCCGAAACCGAATTGACAGTTTCGGTAGTGATTTCGGTTTCGACCGAAACCAAATCACCGGTTTCGGTAGATGTTTCGGTTTCGGTCGAGGGTGAAAAAATTGGTTTCTGTCGACCACTACGAAGAATAAAACTGCACGAGGTCCTTTTTCAAGAAAACAAACCATTCAATAACATCCTTCCTAACTTTTGAGTTAGATTAGAAAAGTGTAGAGAAAATTACTACCCAAACTTGAGATCTTTTAAAAACTCTATAAATTCAATGGTCGACTCTCGATTGCAAAAAATAAATACATTTACTTCTTCTCACTCCAACAATATTTACAAACATAAATTTTCACAACGCGACATCGATCTAACGAATTTGCCCCACAAGCCGGCAAAGAGCGTCTCCACAGCTTGTGTAGCATCCTTTTGCGAGTGTCTGTCTTTGCGGTAAAACGTTCTTACAATTTTATAGTAATTCCCCCCCCCCCTCCCGGCCACGCCAAATGTTACAATTGCGAAGGAATGGAATGTCCGTTCCCTGTAGAAAGTATGTCGCATCACACGTTCGAACTGCTGTCAAAAGTATCACGTTGATGTTCTTTTCCGAATGTGGTAATTACCCCTTAATTATAGGTAATTGGATAATGACACCAATTTGGGCTTCGAATAGAACGCTGCTGCCGATCCTTACAGCTTTAAGTGTTCAAAACATTCTAGAGTAATACCTTGGACGAATGATTGGGTTATAGGTAATACTATCAAGGTAATAATAGGTCCAAGGTAATACTATCAAGGTAATAATAGGTCCAAGGTAATACTATCAGGGTAATAATAGGTCCAAGGTAATAATAGGCCCAAGGTAATATTATCAAGTTCGTAAAACGTGAACTTGGCCTCTTACCGCGCCTAACACGAGAATCGCAATTCTTCAAGCTAAACTTTTTCCTACAAGCATTTACAACTGTTTCCTGCGTAACATGCAGTGGTCAACCTTCTTTCCCATGCAAACGATAATACCTGCAGTACACAACTGCTTAAGCTTTTTCAGCAAAAAACTGGGAGCTAGCTTTTTGGTTATTTACACTACCCAGGGTAAAAAAAAACATGCAATTTTAAAGAATACTTAATAAAAAGCTTCATCTTAGCGATTGAATTATGCTTAGTCTTTAAACATAGCTATCTAAAACCACCTCCCAGCATTAATATGAAAAGAAAAAACGTCAAGGGAAACACCATAGTATTTAAAACATTGGTGGCAATACACGTAAAAACGGGCGAAAGTTAGTGTGTTGGCTAGCAATGCATGCTTTAACGTTTAACGTAAATACAACTCTTTTACATGCACGTAAAGAACTAAAAGACTAGGCTTTGTGCCATTTTGTATTCGAACGCCAGACAAACGAGTCACTATAGGCCAACTAGTAAAAGTGTAATTTAACTATTCGAAGTACACACAAAATTACTAGAACTCTTTGAAGTTAGTTCCACACAAGGGCTTATTTGCAAGTTTATACCAACGAAAACTTAGCCGTTTGACCATAAACTTAAGACCATTATTTTTGCTATTAAAAACTCACGTAACCGGAACCGGTAATTGTTTGGAAACCTTATTTTTCGAGCTACCGACTTTACGTATCGATTCCTTTCGTCGTTACGGTTCCGAAAATCATAACGAAAACGTGCGCAAACGCTTTTTTATTTTTGGGAAAAAAATATTAAAAGTCGGTAAAACGCTACTCACTGTAAGTTAGAAGCGGCCACCGTTCTACGCGGAGATACAGCAACAATAAAACCTGATTATTTCTCCCTAAAAACCCACTGCGACCCCTGTAAAAGATTATCAAAATTATTTATGACTGTAATCATTGTTTTTATTCCACGGACATGACCAAACGTTAACTGTTTAATCAGCCATGTCAATGTCTTTTTCGTATAGCTTATTTTCTGTATGCCGGTTAGTGCAAATAAATTATTAAATTATATACACCATACGTCTCAAAGTATATCCGGATATCAGGCGTATTGAATTGTTCTTCCTTCCCGTCCA
>JAHWFP010004620.1:0-13571 GCA_023313725.1 Lithobius niger | reverse complement strand
CCCCCCCCCCCCCCCCCCCCCGCCTCGCGCTACTGTCTGGCCGTAATCTACGTAAACGAGTCGGGCACACTTATAAGCCATAGACATCATTGCCAAGTTCGTCATTTTATGACAACAGGCATAAAAGAAAACTGCTTAAGGCAATCATTAGGACAATTCCCAGATTGAGAAACGAAACCGAATCTTAGTTCACTCCCGTCTTTTCACTTATTATTATTTTTTTTTACGACACTCTTTGGGACAAGACCTCTTCTTCTCAATAATGTCGATCAGAGTTAGAGAAACAATAAGATAAAAAAAGCTGACTGCCATTAAAAACACGGAGGGCATTAATAAGACCAACCCCGCGCATGCGCGTCGTCACATCTCCTCAATTAGCCCGATAGCCGACAACAGAAACCTTTTTACGACTTTCCGGTCGCCATCAAAGGAGCGATACGTCGGCTTAATGCCTCAACTTTACTCCATCTTGAGCTAGCTTTGTTATACTCCGACAGATTTGATTACGGTTGCAGTTTCAACATGAGATTGAGAGATGAGACTGTTGAGAAAAAAAAGAAAAGTTTTAATCTTGGAGGATGGAAACGGAAGTGCCATTAACGAAGGAAACTCTTTGGGCCAAAAAATAGAAAAAAGATCAAAGAAAAATAAAAACTGTATTGGAAGTCTTACGATCTTCATATTTACGATTTTTTTTTTCCCGTGAAAGAAAAATAATGAAGAAACTGCATTCTCTAGAACTTGAATTTACATTATTACATTAATCATTTGCATTACTGGAAAAAGCTATTGGGATGCTACCCATTCTGTAACTGAGATGAGTGATTATTTGGTGAACAAAATGAATTTTCGAGTAAAGGCTTGATCTGAAACAAAACCCACAGGCTTGATCTGAAAGAAACCGCCGATCAAAGTTGTGATATCAGAACAAAATGGCTGCCACCAAGTTGCTAAGCAACCCCACCGACTGTTAGATCAAAGGTTAAATGAAAAACCTGACCATTGCAACACTCGGCATAGCAATGGTCAAGTTTTTCATTTAACGTCTGAAGTAATACTTGTTGGGATTAGCTCGGCAACTAATGTAGCAACTTGGTGGCAGCCATTTTTGTTCTGATATCACTACTTTGGTTGGCTGAAACTTGGCAGGTTCTTTCACCCTTGCGAGTGTTGTTTCAGATATCACTTCTTTTACAGTTTTTTCCCTTATTTATTCCAGTGTCCAGTTATCTACTGTCTGGTAAAGTCTTGACAAGGAACGTCGGGCATCAATATTTTTGTGAGCTGCTATTACACAGACTGCTATTTCTGCCGCTATCCTGGGTAGTAATGCCTACTGTTGCAATGTTGTTGCAATTTAACTGCTCAAAGGGGACTTTATCGCTTTCCTGAGTAAGTCACGTGATTGCTTTAACACGCCAACTTGAGTACAAATTTCGTTCGAACAACGAGTAGCCCATTACTGTAGCCTGCTGATAGCATTACCATAATATGTTTACTTCAAGCTTGTATACCAAGTTTGTACCCCGCTAGGCCACGTGATACCACAGTTTCTGATGACGTCACAATCATGCATCATTACCTGCTGTGTTGCTTTGGGTGCGGACAAGTTCGTCCCGTAACGAAGTCAGGTGATTACTCCAAGCTCCTGCTGCTGCTGCTACACACAACTGCTGTTCATCTACACCAGCTGCTAGTATAGATAAGTAGCCCGGTTAAAAATGTTGTCTATTCGTGATGAAAATTAAAGGGACACCCGGCCTGCCTTATAACATTCCGTGTGCCTTATAACATCTACGTGCAGATCGTCATCCGCGCATTTACAGCGCCAAGGTCGGCTGGGGTGGTAGCTGCGTTCCTGGTGTAGCTGCTGTCTCGGATGGCTTTGGGAATAGTACAAGAAACAGAATCAAGTTAAAGATTTTGTCGTCAAAAACCAGAATGATTCTCGTATTTCAACATCACAATTTATAACTTTCTAGGCTAGTGTCTTATAATTTTGCTTCGGCGATCTATTGGAATAATTAATTTTAATTTTTACTGCAGTAGTCTTTTAGATTATTGATTTCATAGTAATTACTAGCAAACGATTAAATATTAGTGCTGCGCACACACAGAGAAAACTGCAAGGTCATTGTAGGCGCGCAAAACATCATATATACGTTCTGGAAGAACGTAAATAAAGTTCCCCAATATTCAACAGAAAATCTCCTACATGCCATATTTTAAAACGGATTTTTTAGCTAGGGATTGACTAACGGTAAGTAAATAAAACTTTGGGGCCGTACTTGATGTAGAAGATCGAGAAAATTGACGCTGGGAGGTAGATCCCTTTAAATTGAAATTTTAGTCATATGCTTAGGATGTACTTAACAAATTATGCCGTTATGGCCTAATTTGTTAAAAACACCCTAACGGTATGCGTGTGAAAAACATTAATTTAATGTACAATCATGAATAGCCCAAATTTTAAACCAGGCTAGCTGGTATAATATCAGCTTGTGTATTCGAACAACAGTTTCTATGTAGCAGCAAGCAGCTTCCGTCTAGCAGTTTGGATTAGGCGTAATCACCTCCCTCACAAACAGAAAAGCTTAAATATACAACATAAATTTGAAGACAAAACTCTTAAAAAAAACATGCATGTTATGTTTCTTTTTAATTTTTTTTTCTAATTTCCATTCCATTGCATTTTGTATATGTTAGCAATAGCAAGAATATAATTGAATGGTAATAGAAATGGCAATAATTTAATAGTAACAGTAACTTTATTGCTCAAAACAGAAATAGAGGAGAGTTGTTTGGAAGGGGCATTTTTTATGTCTACTTAAAACCATGTTTAATGTATAGATTTATATAAATAAATAAATAATAAAGATCGTAGTCAAAGCCGATTAAAAAACACTTCATAAAATGGTGCTAGTCTTCATTATGACAGAAATTAGATGTAACCACTGCCGAATTCCAGATGTATACCACTCTGTTGGAAAACAAATATTTTTGGTAGTCTCCTTTAGTAAGATTCAGAGTAAGCTCTGGAGGATGACCCCTATTAGCACTACCATTTCTAATAATAACGAAAATCGAGGCATCCACCGTGACCAAGTTGGATGTTTTAGAATACTACAAGTCGTATCCAGCTTCGCATGGGGTTTTGTTTCGCCCCTGGTTGTTTCCCAGTTTTCAGTCGACGTTGCCTGAACGTTGGCTGTGACAGGCAATTTTTCTTCCTGCAATATTCCCTTATCCTCCAATCCTCTTCACCCTTTCCTCCCATTATATCCCTCCCCTCTTCCCCTTTCTATCCTCCTAGCCATACCTCGCCTACCATTCCTCCCATTTGCTACATGTAGTTGAATATCGATGGGTATTGGGTAGTTGAATAAAATACTGCCCCTCACATTCTGCATGACATCACCCCTCAGAGCAAATATCAAGCAACTATGTGCAAATTTCACCTTTTCAAGGCAACAATGTGCCCATTTCAACTTTTCACTGGTCAAAGAATTAACAAGCTCGCCCGTCTTCATTGTTGGGGTGGTCTTGCGTTACTCGTTTTTTTTGCTGTGAAACTTCACTTTATAATGTAAGACTGCAGGAAACCAGCAGGAAACCCCATGGGTGTACTAAACGTACATATACGTATATCCATGCTTCATCAAAGTAAGAGTCTTTAATCACTATTTTGCGCATACTGGCTAACAAACTCTGATTTTGGTCAACTTCGCTCACTCAATCAGAACCCTTACCGCCATAAAACATTCTTCTCCCTTGCCTTTGTGCCTACAGCGACAGCGTGGTGATGCCGAATTTCTATAACGGGGAACCTGTGACAACTGCTTATTTCCAGTTTGGCATCCTGCAGCCCGTCTCACTTGTTTATGTCCATGCTTCATCAAAATTAAGTTTCTTCGAAGTGGCTGTAGCAGGGTTTTTTTTTCGAATAGCTCGGCTCACAGAGGTCTCACGGAATCACAATTTTCCGCATATTGGCTCACAAACGCTGATTTTCGTTCGCTTCGCTCACTCAATCAGTGCATCTTCCTAACCACTGTAAGCCCTTCTTCCCTCTTGCCTGCAGTGACAGCGTGGTGACACCGAATTTGTATAGCAGGTAATGGGAACGACTGCTTATTTCCAATTTGGCAGCTTTTTTCTGATATTATTTATATATTTCTTTATTTTTTTTTTGTAGTAACTATGCAATATATTTGTAGCTTAATTTATTTTGTCCGTTTATGCGACGTATTTTACAAAATAATAATGGGCTACATTGAAGCGTATGTTACGTTCAGGTTGAATTAAGTAATAGTTATTCGTGAGAAACTCACGGTTATTGATTTCAAACCCACGGCTGCGATGATCTGCCCGGCGACACTGCAGCCGGGCAGATCATCGCAGCCGTGGGTCAAAAAAATCGACAACCGTGTGTTTCCACCAATAACAAATTTATACTACGGTTGGGACGTCAAGCTAACTCGTATTTAATTAAAACATGTTTGTGTTCTGCGAAAATTGCTTCAAGAAAACGGTCATCAATTGAGAATTGTTTTAAAAATTACAGTAATAGACTAATAGGTGTATCGGTATGAATGAAGGTCATTCCATTTTAGTTTGTGGAGGTGGACCGGGGGGGGGGGGGGTTAGACGAAGTGAATAAACTTAGCTATGGGACAGACATGTAAGAGTTAGCAGGTATAAGATTTCAGACATCCTGGCAAGTTAAGTGATTCCGTTTGTACGTTTTTATTGCGTTACGCTTTTGGACGCTGTATTTGGTAGTTGGTACTGTGTACGAGTATATACGATATATTTCTATAACCATAGACCACATACGACGATGATATATATCATTAACAGTTAATTTATACCTACCTAGTGTTAGCTATCCCTCCTACCTGTCTGAAACCAAGAATTCATTCTTGCTGAAACTAATAACCCATCTTCAGGGATTGGAAAGGACCAATCGAAATTCTGCTTTAAGGGACAAAACTGCACGGTGGCTATCCGTAAACACCATCCGCACCATCACACACCAAATATTAACGGAGGAGAAGCGGTCACAAAATTCACAAAAGTTTGGTGCGGTAGGCTTTTAATATGTACTGGAGGAAGCCCGTCCTCTGGACGGGTGCAATAAACATGCGCATGCAAGATTCTTTAATCAGTATTTTGCATATACTGGCTAACAAACACTGATTTTGGGTCGCTTTGCTCACTCAATCAGCATGTCTCTCTTACCATCATAAATCCTTCTTCCCCCTTGGCTTGTCTGCAATGATAGCGTGGTGACACCAAATTTTTATTACGGGGACTGTGAAGAACTGCTTATTTTCAATTTGGCATTGTACAGCCTGTCACTCATGTTTAATTCCATGCTTCTGCCTATTTCATGCTTTTGGTTTCTTTCTGCCTATTTTGTGCATGCTGGATGACAAATGCTGATTTTTGTTCGCTTTGCTCACTCAAGCAGCACATCTCCCTTACCATACTTCTGCTTTCTTTCTGCCTATTTTGTGCGTGCTGGATGACAAATGCCGATTTTCATTTGCTTCGCTCACTCCATCAGCGCATCTCCTTTACCACTGGAAACCCTTTTTTCCTTTTGCCTTTTTGTCTGCAGTTATAGCGTGGTGATACCGAATGTTTATTATGGGGACTGTTAAGAACTGCTTATTTCCAGTTTGGCATTGTACAGCCTGTTACCATCAGGCTACGCTGAGTTGCTGAAAGGCAGCAATTTAAAACGTCCAAGAAAATAATTATTACAATACCTTTTATCCAGGCGTTTGCATTGTTGTTGTTCTGCTCGTTTATACTGGCGTTTGCTAATTTACATTGTTGCGTAAAAACAATGTTTGAAACAATGAAACTCCTCATTAGGGGCCCCGTAGCTCCGGAATGGAACAACAAATCAAAATTTTGACTTAAGATGCAAATCTACACAACGGTAGCTGTCCATAGACACCATCTGCACGATCGCACACCAAATATTAACGGAGGAGATGCAGGAATAAAATTCGTGAAAGTTGGCCGCGGTAGACGATGAGTATATACTAGCCACATCGCTCGCTCCGTTGGCGTCGTCTCGCTTCGCTCGAAGAGGTTCCTTATTGCTGCACCTCTTTAAATAAAATTTAGATGACTATTATTTTGTCACCATTCGTTTGTAAATGTCATCCCGTACTTCTAATGCTTGTATTCTACATGTGCTGTTAGAAGACGATAATGAAATCATACCAAAAACCAAAACTGGTAAAAGGGGCTGCCAAGTTCCGAATGGTTCGGCCCTTCAAAGGAGTGATATCAACACACCAAAACATTCGCCAAGTTAATCGCACCGCTTAATAGTTCGAAGGTTAAATGAAAACTAGAACATAGCTACTTTCGGTAGCAATGTTCAAGTTTTCATTTAACATCCAAAGTATTATTCGGTGCGATTAAGTTGGCGAATGTTTTGGTGTGTTGATATCCTCCTTTGAAGGGCCGAACCATTCGGAACTTGGCGGCCCCTTTCACCAGTTTTGGTTTTTGATACGATAGCACTCCTTATTTTTTAATTGTGTATTGACTCAACTCCACTACCGTGCAGATGTGTAATAAAGTGCCACTTCAATTTCTCTAACATTCAAAGCAATAATAAGTATGGTAAGTGAGCCAGAAGTAGGCAGGGAACTGGGAAGGGTGGGGAAAATAGGAGCATTTTTCTTTTCTTTCTCTTCCGCTATTCCCAGAAAGCAGGGAGAAAGTGAAGGCCTAGCGACAATCTGAACTGAAGAAAAAAGGAAAAAGGGCCTGGCTGGTTGTCATACTTTACACAACGCATCACATTAACACACGAAAGCAACACCCGAAGTCAACAGTGCACAAATCGTGCACAAACCATGTACTGACACACGGCACCACCATCAAGGGAGAGGTCCGGTGTGCACGGACAGACTTGCGCAAACTTCACCACAGCACCATAGACTCTTGGGCCTCTTCCGTTGGACGCTTGCCGTACACTCGCCCTCACTCCCCCATTTAGAGAGAGTTCCGGTGGACGCACACACCACACCACACAGCACTTGAACTTGACGTCTCCATCTTGCACACCACACCGCCCGTCTCTCCCACACTGATGTCCACACTAGTAAATCCTTCATTGTTACAAATGCTTCCAGCCCCTCTTCTTCCTGCTGGGAAAGCTCCAGCAGACAACTCCTTCGTTGAGGGTGAAGGGAACAGGAATGTTCATACTACACATTAATCCCTGCAACCCGGCAAAATTTCGCTGTCATCTTCAGGCGGGCGAGCGGTTGATCACCACCCGATGTTGATAGCAGTTCCCGCGCTGTGAGCATTATTCACACCCAAGGAGCCAACAACACTCTTGCCGCAACATACCTCCTGCAATGAGAGAGGATGTGTTCAGGCGTCTCATCAACTTGACACATCAGGCACATCGGCGTGTCAACCCAGCCAAACCTAAAACTATGGGAGCGAAGAAGCGTGTGTCCCACCCTAAGTCTAGACAGGACCCTAGCATCTTGGAACAACATCCTGTCCCTAACCAAGTGCCCTTCAACAAATGACTTTTTAGCAAAGACATAACACGTGCACGAAGAATGGATGTGGAGTTTGCAGAGTGGCATTGTTCCCTAAGCACAATGGTTAAAACATTGTAAAACAATTAAAATGATCGTTCAGGGACCGTAACTACACAATGGCTCGACCAATCGAAAAAGTTGTCTCTGTGAAGATGAAGCCCAGGGAAATTTCTGGCTTAGATCATGTTTCAGATTTCAGGTAGGTGCAGTAGTTTTTTCTGAAACCGTGTCACACAAGAACAAGAACACCACCACCACCACCACCACCACCACCACCACCACCACCACCAAGAAGTGAACAGTTTTCAAATTTCCGTGTGGCTCTGTACGTTTACTCTTGCACGGAATTGCATAAAAGTTGGTATAAACTTGGGAAAAGTTGCTATCTACTATCTGGCAAAGTTTGGGCGAAATATATTGAATCGAAACGGAAAAATTAATAGTTTTAGTTTTGCTGGAGAGAGGACTTCAATCATATTTATACACTGCGATGAAGATGATGATGATAATAACGATGGCCTTAAGCCTACGGTCTGCCAGTGGTTCAATACCCAGCCTCTCGAGGTAAGAGGAATGTGGTAGATAGTGTAGGCCTGGTATAAATTTGGTCTATCTGAGAAGAACAAATTCCCCATGAATAATGTCCAAGTGGCAGACAGGGCTTACACCGAAACTTCCCGGTGGGCCCCTTCGGTCAGGGCCCCCACCCAACACTTTTTTTTAACGTCGTTTTCGGAAAAACCTATCTTTTACGTATGCATCACAATTTTATCCGCTAAGACTTGACAAAAATAAAAAATGTCATGTAACATTTTAGATTGACATGTGGGTTTTTCTTTGCACTAGTGCGGAAATCTTTTATCACGACTGACGAGGCATTTACCACCCTGGTAAGTGTATGATGGTAGTCGTTCCATAATATGTTTATAGGATTGGTTTTTCCCACATTGGCGAACCAGTAAATATGACTTAGCTAGCACAGGATGTCAAAATCAATCTTGCTAATGGTCTTCCTGCTGCAGTTGAAGTAGGCCTGCTCAGCGCAATAATTTATACTAATGTTTATATTTTTATTTACAATTCATATTATACGTTTTTATTTATTTGTACTGTACATGCATTGCATGTAAACAATTTTTGTTCCGTGATTTTTGTTGCACGACACTGCAAACATTGTATCAAGGGTGATTGTATTATAAATTAAAATAAACCTGTTTAACCAATTATAGTGAGAGTCGATTTGTTTTCTCTTGAGAATACAGCGATCAAAATGGCTACTGATTGTCTAACACCAGTAAATAATTACCCATCCATAAAGAATACAATCCAAAAACCCAAATGACATCATGGCCGCGGGTCCATGAAGCGTACGCAACCCATAAAACCAGTGGCCGCTTGCGTTTCTAGTTTTTGATCAGCTGCGATGGCATGGCATGGCGGCACACATCTCTCATTTAAAGACGAGCCCACTATGATTCTTTTTAAAACTACAAACTTCCTCCATCATAGCACAATTTCGTATAGAAGATACGCAGTCTTGCTAATTTTCGACAGCAATGCTACAATCATCATCAGGCACTTCAAAGATAAAATTAGGATCCTGGTCACATTCTTGCTTTGCCAGAATTTAAATTTGGCAAAACATGTAGCCTC
Organism: Lithobius niger; assembly: GCA_023313725.1. Taxonomy (NCBI): domain Eukaryota; kingdom Metazoa; phylum Arthropoda; class Chilopoda; order Lithobiomorpha; family Lithobiidae; genus Lithobius; species Lithobius niger. The sequence continues at coordinate 4,329 of JAHWFP010004620.1, read as the reverse complement.
CTGTATTTACAAGGTAATGGACCATTCATGCTGTATTTAGAAGCCAACTCCAACTCCACGCTAACTGCTCACTCAAGTCCCTCCCCATGAGGTGCGTCACATTTCATTTTTCAAACTAAGTTTAATTAGAACAATAGTGAACTGAATCAACATTAAAACTATTCAGCCGTTTGGCAGTTTTACGACACGAGAGGCCTCCAAACCGTTTAGACCCGGCGTTTTAAATATTTCATTTATCAGATGGCAGCGTTGCCACACAGCACGACCGATATGTAGGAACTAACTATATAAAAAGAGTTATAGCCCAAAAGTAGCCTTAAGAATTCGCTATCCCCCCCCAAATAAAAAGTACTAAGTCATAAAGACATTTCGCATGCATTGTCAGCCAATTATTTCGTACATATCAGTGGGGCCTAGTGCCTACGTCCAATGTTAATTAAATATATATATTCTTTTACGTCAAAGACCTAGAATAATTTAAGCAAAAACGCTATGTATACAGTTGCCAGCCATTGGAGGCGACGTCAGCAACTGACAAATCCTACCTAGTTACCATCCATTGGTCGGTGGATGGAGGACGTTAATCGGCTGAAGAAAAAATTACATACGTCATATGTTTGCTGCGAACGAAAGATCTTTGAATTTTTCTAGTGGAGGATTTCCCCGAAGAATTCGACCCATTTTCAAACTTAAGACTTAAAAACGTGCCATAGAATCTGTGTGCAAAATTTGACGGAAATCTGATAATTCGTTGAAAGTTATAGTAAGAGTCTATATGTTTTCTCTTGCTAATTTAGTGATCGATATTGCTACTTACCTAGCACCAGTGAATCATTAGTTATCCCTCCTTAAAAAATGCAGTCCAAATGATTTCTTGGCCGCAGTTCCACAGTGCGTAAGCAACCCGTAAAACTAGCGGTCACTTGCGTTTCTAGTTTTTGATCACCTGCGATGACATGGTGCGACGACATACACCTCTCACTTAAAGACGAGCCTACTACGATTCTTCCATCGGTTTCATTTTTAAAACTCGAAGTTTAATTAGAATAATAATGAATTGAATCAGCGTTCAAAATATTTAGCACTGTTTGGCAGTTTTCTGGCGGGGGAGGTGCCCTGTTTGCCTCCAAACCATTTGATCCTGGCGTTACTTCTGGCGACGTTATGTGGAATTTAAAGGTAAAGTGTTTTTGTACGTCAAAGGAGTGCCAATAGGGTTCTCATGTTCCCCATTTTAGCTGAGCTCGTTTTGCGACATCTGGATGCTTACATCTGTGAGTGAACAGGGGATTAGGTTTTAAATAAGGTTCGTACATGATGTGTTGGCGGTGCTGAAGAAGGGACAAGTGGAAGAGTTCTTCGTCTACTGAATTCGTGGAGAGAGGAGATGAAGCTTACGAACGAGCAAGAGACTGGAAGGTCTATACCCTATTTGGACTTCCGACTGATTAAGAGCAGGTAACGGCACAATTTCTTTCTCCCCCTTTGTGAAAGCAACTTGGAGAGGTAGGGGGTTGCCGTTTTTACTTTGAAAGTTCTTTAACATTCTCTCAAACTTATAAAACAAGCATGAATTTCAAAATTTTGGAGTTCACCATGTAAGCTTATCCACACAACTGACTTGTTGGAAGAGCTAAAGAAAATCAGGACAGATGAGGACGAAGTGCTCGTTTCGTTCAATGTTATCAAACTTTTCCCCAGTTTGTCCCACCAACTCGCTAAAAAAAAAAAGAAGATTTCTATGGATATTTATTGTAAAGACAAAGCTAAGCGCATTGCTAGTGTCAATCTTAGCTTTTCCCACTAAAAAATGTTTAGTGGACTTATCCACAAAGGTAAGACACATGTAAACCTACTAATGGAAACCAACTACAGCCAAACGGAAAAAGTAGGGCCGTAAGCATGAATAATACCGGAATGATTTTTACTTTCAAAAGATCATGAAGCAATAACAATCAACCGACGTATTTTAAAATGACCGTCGTCTGCCTTTTACAGGCACTTACTCTATTGTCGGAACTCAATCCTACATCATGTTGTGGTATACAGCTTTTTTAATTCTGCGCATCACGTGGCCAGGTCATTCCACCTAGTATAGCACCTCATTGCAAAAAATGGCTCTCAGCAGGAACTGGTTACCAGGACTGGATGGTCCCCGAGTGTTCAAAGAATGGCGTCATTTTTTAGATCCTGCCGAATTGCCAAGGAGTCCAGACCACGCAGACGTCCTTTCCCAAGTCATGTAGTGTTGGTCTCCATGCAATGGGTAGCGATACCGTTTGCTTCACTTCGTTCCTAGTATTGGCAGGGACAATGCCGGGGGGGGTGGGGGGGGGCTAAGTTAAGTTAGATCTTCCTCTTTCCAATAACTAACATAATTCAAAGTTAAACTAATTTATAATCATCACCAACCTTCAAAATGACGCGATTCACAACCGGCAGCATATTTTGTGTTGACACAAATTTCCAAAACCGTGATCCGGCTGACGCCCGAGATGCGGAAGACCTTGGTGACGATTATAAATTAGTTTTAACTTTGAATTATGTTAGATATTGGAAGGACGATTTAATAAACTGAATTTGTGAATGAGAATGAAGGCATTTTTTTTTGCTGGTCCACATCACGCAAGTCAATGATCGATCCCAAAGGTCTAATCTTGTTCACTATTTTAATCCACTCACCGATCGTTTGTATGGTTAGAAATTAAGTTTTTATGTTGAATTAGGAGGAAGAGACCGTTCAACCTAAATTTGTGAATAAATGAGAATAAAGACATTGTGTAAATGCTAGATTAAATCCAGATCACGTAAGCTAACTGCATTATTGCAGATTTGTCAGTCATAAAAAACTCCCTCCCTGTACAGAAGTTAGTTTAGAAAACAGATAAGGCCATGGAAAGAAAATGTTTTGGTTCTCGGGCATTTTTTACAAGCCCAAAAGACACCCGGTGACCAGGCTTTTATTTTTATTTCGGTTTGAAACTAAGGAACCTAGCGTCTCAAATTGCTTCTTTCTGTTTAGAACGTGGTAATAAATTTCTAAACCGTTTCAAACTACAATACATAATACTTGCTGTGTAACTTATGTGCAAGCAGCTCATTTCTCTCTTAACTTTTTTTTTTTTCTTAAGGTCATTTTTTTTATTTAGCCAAAAAAAGTTTCCAGGCAGGGTCCGAGAACCGATAATTTTTTTTTGTGGCCTAATACTTGCTTTTAACGACAATCCCCCAATTTTAGGCAAATTAATTTTACAAACCTATGGGTGTTTAATACACGATTAACGGTATTGAGAAGAGTATTTGGTGAACAGGCTGCTGGAATCTTGTAGCTAAAGGCTTTAATTTACGTCAATACCTATAATTTGGTCGACTCAATAGTTTTACTTTGGTTCCAGTTCATGACGAATACTCACTGTTCAATAATGCTGAACCAAAAGTCAAAGGTTTCACCTCAAAACCAGCAAATTTTCAACAACCTTTACAGGTTGTTTTCTTCAGGCAGTTAAGCCACTAGCACCCACACTCGCATTCCCTCCAAATCATCACTCACAGGTTTGAGTGTGGATTTGGAAGGATGCGAGTGCAGGTGCCCATACCGATACCAGCTGGTGGTACCACTGGTACCAGTATCGGACCGGCACCGTGTTAAGAAGTCCCATAAAAAGTACCGGAATCGGCTTATTTTTTCCAGCATCAGCATTTTCGTACATTAATATTATGACATCTTGTTCCCAAAGCTAATAAAAATTAAGCAACTTTTAAATAATCTACTACGTCTTACTTTGGATTCGTGATCAAAATTAACTTTGCGTACTGCTAAAAATGCCTCCCTTAACGATTAGGCCTAACGGACTCGATACAACGCAGGCAGCCATTTTCTCAAGGTCAAACCAACAGAACAGAACCGCAGCTCCAGCTCTTGCGAAAGTCGTTGGGTAAAATACTTTCATTCTCATTCAACATGTTGCAAGGTCACTTTTATTACTCCATTAATAAAAAAAATAATTTTAGTCAAGTTAATGGCATAATTAAAACAAAAAATTATTCAAATTTCTTATCGAAGTGAAATGCTGCTGCCGACGTATCAGCGTTGCGTTAGGCCCTAATTTAACACCGTGGCGTTGTTTCACTCTCGGTTTCGCAGTTTCCCCGTGATAGTTTAGACTTCGGCCGTTGTTTAGCTGCCGATTCCTGTAACGTCTTTGGCGAAAAAAATGCATAATACCACATTGAAAATTCCATAACGGCTTCTACTCTGAAAGTTCGTCATTCTTGATAATTGATTGTTGAAAACAGATTGTTACGCACAATTTCAGAATCAAAATACTG
>JAHWFP010004619.1:12917-40866 GCA_023313725.1 Lithobius niger | reverse complement strand
ACATTGCCCTGAAAAGTTAGCAAGTTAATTTCACATATAATGAATAAGAATTTGAGTCTATAAAAAAGGTAACCTGAAAACAAGTGAAAAACCTGTACAAACCTGAAAACTTCCGACGATGCAGAAATTAAAAAACTGGTAACAACAGTAGTTTTTCATTTGTAACGAAAATGATTGTTGAGTAATTATTATTGATGAAGCATCAGCAGCCTGTAATTACGTCACACAATTTTTTGTGTTCACTTTTCACTTCTTTTAACAATTCAAAGGATTAGATAGTATTCGCTGAATAATTCAAAAGAAAGCTCACACAATTATAACAATTACAAGATTTCAGTTCGGGCCTCTTAAGACAATTAAGTTGTTCTGTGAACTTATTCAGACAATCGTCTTGAACTTCTTTTTTATTCCGTTGCTTCAAATACAGTTAGTTGTGTGTGTCTCAGAAATTTTTCAGAGCATGACCTCTAAGACCAAACACGTGGCAAAAAAAAAAAAAAGAAACAAAAAAAAAACCTTAATGATAGGAGTGATCATCTACTTTGTGTTTAGTTTTTTAAACATTAAAATGTTCTTAATGTTATTCTTCACATTATGTAAAATATGCAAAATATGGTGCTTCCGTGTTATGATCACAATACATTAAAAAAAAAGGGCTTTTTAAGTAGTGGTAAGGTCATCCGCCGACATACTTGGCCAATGTCCCACATATTTCATATTCAAGGCATCCACAACCCAGTTTGGATCCGGCATCATTAGTTGGCTCGGTCGTGATTTAAAGTAATAGTTAAAAACTGGAATCTTTATTTAGCGATAGCGGGCTGTATTTTTAACAAAGTGAAAGGTGCCAATCGACTGTTGCAGATTGCCGTAGTGCATGGGGAAAATAAAGTAGTGCAAGAACTTAACTCATTGCTAATTATCTTGCATGACAGGTGAAGGAATACGTGCCCGCCAACCTGGCCCATTTGCTTTCAGTTAAACTTTGTTGCTGTTTGACGATGAAAGTATGCTGGCTATAATGTTGCAATTGAAATCTATATTTAGCATTTTATTTCTGTGTTTCAGTGTCATATTTCGAATTAAATCGATAATGCATAGGCCTACAACATCGGCATGATTTGATAAATCGGAAAATAAGGCATACTGTTTGTCCATGCCGTTCTCGAAAACGGTACGGTACTGTTGCAAAACTCCTCCAGCCATAAAAAAAAATCAATCAATGTACCAATAAGTAAATAAGTAAGTAATAAATTATGATAAGGAATGGAACCCTTCGTGACAAAATGTGCAATGTACGTAGACTTTCAGTGAGTGTACTGTGTACATTATTCTTCAGTCTTCTATACAGCTGAAACGGCTAAGAATACTATTGCAACGACTTTGTCCGTCATCACCTTTTTCAATCCAGTAAGGTACCAGATAGCGACAAACGGTTTTCACCATGGATTCAGCGACCAACAATTAGTTAAAAAACATGGCAAATTATAACATTATTGCTTCCCTATAGCTAATAGACTTTCTCAACGTAACTCAATGAAATAATAACATTTGATCATCATATTTAAACACTACAGGAAGACACGCAACCGTAAAACAAACTTTTAAAGGATTTTGTTAACGACATAAATTAGCTTCATTTAAAATAGTCTAGTGGATAAATAGGCATATCGAACCAAATTCTCCGTTAGCTCCTACTTACGAAATTAAAACGGCAGGTAAAAATTAGGCCTAAAAGCTCGCAATTACGCCTAAAATATAAAACTAGGTGTAAAGCTAACATATATTTAACCGGCAATTGTGATGGTTACTACTTTTAGTTTACTTAATTTAGCGCGCTGTTGCAGTGAGTGATGGTGGTGCGCGCCTCAAAGTTTTCGAAAGGTGCGGAAGTATGCCAAAGACCCATTGCGAATAGGTGTTGCTGCAGCCGCTTCTTTAATATATATTATTCACGTGTACTTTTTAAAGTAATGTATACTTTTTGTGTAGGCTGTGTACCCCGGTTTATGTAAGAAAGCACAACCAAGTACACATAAGTATGCGCTTGCGTATACCTCTATGCTCCACTATGTTAATGTTATACATATGTGTTTTAAAAGAAATATCAGGAAGTGCTACTGTATAGCTGCTCTTTTTTCCGAGGGCAATAAATGATGAGTGTGTGGCTTCATGCACTCAGAACTAAACCGTTCAACACTTGAATAAAACTCGTAGACACTTTATGAATGTATTTTAATATGAGTGCAATCAATCCAAAATGTGAAAATATCATGAAATTCAGTAGCTCTAAACAGTTTTTTTTTTCCCCTTCAGATTATGTAAACGGTGGGGAGTTATTCACTCATTTATACCAAAGGGAACATTTTACTGAAGATGAAGTTAGAATATATATTGGTGAAATTATTCTTGCCTTGGAGCATCTTCATAAGGTGAGTCTTCATCATCTTTTCGTTATAATAACTTTTAATAGCCACGTCAGTTACAAATGTGTTAAAAGATACTTGGGTATTACAGTTTTGTTGTCTTAAATATTGGGAATTAAAATACATGGTTATTTTTTTCTGTAAATATATGAGGAAGTGGCAACAAGTTATTTCTAGTTGTCTGTCCCCGCTTTACACGTCCAGTTCTTTGATCACTTGCTTCTGAATCCGTTGCCAAATCTAATGATTTGTCTTGTTCTTGTAGCTCGGAATCATTTATCGTGATATCAAGCTGGAAAATATCCTATTGGATTCTCAGGGTCACATTGTGCTGACGGACTTTGGACTTAGCAAAGAATTCCTTCCTCATGAAACGGTAAGTTTTTAATGCAACAAGTTAACTTTCCTACTGACTGTTCGCGTTAAGGACATAGCAATCTGGGCTATTCATATTCACTAAAAATGATGGGTAGAGCTGAAGGCTGGAATTTTTCGAGTGCTTACGGTTACTGCAAGGTTCGTACACAGCCTTGAATTCCCTGAAAGCCTTAAATTTAACAAAAACCGAAGCAAACAGTCATTAAAGACTGGCCTTGTGAGGATACATGACACACTAATCTGAGAAAGAAAAAACTGACCCGACTGGGACTCGAACCCAGGACTTGAAAAGCCTTGAAAATGTGAATTTTGTAGTCAGAGTCTTGACTAGATTGGACTGGAAACTGTAAGAAATAAGCATGTATGGAAAATGTTCCATGGCGTCCTGGTAACCAACCTGAAGTGTCCCCGTAACCAACCTGAAGCGTCCCGGTAACCAAACTGAAGCATCCCAGTAACCTGCCCAAGCCGTCCCAGCTTCATACAGTAGTTACCATTTTAATGTCTAATTTTCTCCGTTGACCATCATTCTGGTCCCTCAGCCGTCCCGGTAGCCAAGTTACCAGGTTACAGAATATTTTCCATATACGGAAATAAGTGCCGTGAGGTGTAAACAATTCGTTCTGGAAGAGACAGCTGAGCAAATGCTGTTGCACTGGTTGGTAGTTGTTGTATTGCGCCTCCTTCCTTGTCCACTGGTGGGAGAACAGACATTATTTACATTAATCACCGTGATTTTGCTCTGTCCTGCAAACTACAATTGCCTGATTGTTAAAGAAACTGAATTAGTAGTAAATATTGAATAAACGAAGAACACAGTGCAGCCAACACTGACATCTTGATACACGTATTAACTACATAGGCTAGCCAAAAACTGGCATTTATTGGATAATTTTGATAATGTAAATGTGCAGAGATCCTTGAAATGTCTTTTAATTAGTTTTGAAAAGGTGTTGAAAAACTGTTTCGTATGTTGCGTATGTACTCCATTAGTGCTTATTGTTGCAGTAGTACCACAGATGTTTGTTGCCCCTTTTTTTTTAATTCTGAAACTTTATTCCAAAAGTATCCATGGAGAACTAAAATTGTGAATTTGGACATACGGCATTTAAGAAATACGACGACTCGTACTTCTTGTCAAGCAACTACTCAACATGTTGTCAGTGAAGTCCAGTGTTGGTGTGTGGTTTTGCTTTGTTGTAACTTTACATCTTTTTGCACTAATATTTCCATTCAACAAATAAAAATTTGTTTTCGAAAATTTTAGCATTATGCAACAAAAATTGAAGGTGCGTTTTAGCACCATATACTTACAACATAACTTTGTATCCCATTACGACTTATATGTAAACATTCATTATACGTACGGGATGTACTCACGACCATGTAGAGAGCTTGGTGCACCACGAGTTTGCAGCTGAGCTTGACAGGAAGTGAAATCTCCTCGGACGCAGTGATTTATAGATCAGTGGTCTGCTCCTCCACGCACATCTTTTCGAAATTTTGTGTGTGCGAGGTCATGTGAAATTTTCCTTTTTCCTCCGTGAAGTGCATTTTTGTGAAGAAAAACGGACTATTTTCTGAAAGTTGAAAGTAGAACTGTGAACTGAGTTCTTCCTGGTGGTTAGGGCTTGATTCTCTAACTTGTAATGTCTTTTCGAAACCACTGTTATCGCTGTTTATCAGTTTTCCGTAAACATCTATAAGTCTGAGAATGAAATATACAGCAGCCCTTTATATGCTGAAATGTGTGTAATTTGAACTAAAATTCGATAAAAAGAAGAGTAAACATTTTTGCTTTGCTGATGAAGCTTTTTTTTTTTCACTAATCTAGGATCTACGGACGTATTCCTTTTGTGGAACGATAGAATACATGGCACCAGAGGTTGTCAGCGGTGAGAAAACTGGCCATGACTTGGTAGGCAAAACATACCAATCTACCATTTTTTATCATAAATGCATAAATATGTATTAAGTTTGCATATATTCGTTGCTAGGCTGTGGACTGGTGGAGCATCGGAGTGCTGACTTACGAGCTTCTGACAGGTGCTTCGCCATTTACAGTTGAGGGAGAGAAAAACACTCAGCAAGAAATATCTAGGTTAGTTCAGCAGTTGTTGCTACTTATAGTTCAACACACAACGCTTATTATACGTTTTATTTATCATTTAGTTCTTGTCGTCTGGAAACTGTCATAGAGGTCGTTAATTTGTGTAAGTGTATGGATTATAATGTGGCCGTAACATAAAACATGCAGGCGTTTTACATTAAAGGGGTTGTATACGACTAAAATGAATAATGAAGCTAAAAGTAAGTCGATCGTAAGTAAATCTCCTATGTTAGCCCTAGCAAAGCTACGATCCATCCCCAGAGATGCGTTAAGATCATAAATTGTGAAATTACCTGGTTATAAACCACAGCAACTAGGTAATTTCACGATTTCTAGCCTTAAATCATTTTAGAGCGTAATTTTTCTGTTAAAAATTGACTAAAAGCTTCATACATAACGCAAACTAAATAAACTAGTGAACTAATAGGCTTAAATCGCCGAATTTTTCGCGATGGATTTAGGCCAAAACATCCTCCTTGGCCAGAAGTAAGATTCAAATTGTTAACTGTGTTACGGCCACCCCCTTTTTTTTATTGAATTAATTTTAACAGCCCATGAGCGTTTAATAGGCGATTTACGATAGATACAAACTACATTTAGTAGAATCATTTCGTTGATAAACTGTTGAGTTTAACATGTTGTGTTCAGATAGGTAACTCTGACTACAGTGCATTGGGGCATTTGCGGATCAGTTTTGGTTTCTATTTTGTCTTACTAGTTTATTGACTTAACCTTATCATAAAAAATAATATTACTTGCTTGACCTTCAAAACTTGATTGGCTTTCAGCGTACAATACATTGCCCAACATTAGCTGGGGAATTTAGTGGGGGTGGGAAGGTAGGTGTTAAGGGCTACGGCATTGACTTGGTGACAGACTTTTTGTTTTTTTAGTGTGAATCTTAATTTTTTCATCCAGCAAAGATACATTATTTGTTCTTTTTATTGTCTTTTTGGCACTTGTGCCAGAACCTTTCAAGTGAAGTTATAATTCTGGTTGTGTTCTTTTACGCACCAAAGTTTTTGGAGTGTTAAAAGAAAATGTGCATTCTCAGGTGTTGTCGATTTTTTTGTTTTAGGCGAATTCTTAAAACAAATCCACCAATTCCTGAAGATTTATCACCTAAAGTTCGGGACTTTATCCAAAGACTTCTGGTGAAAAATCCACGGAAACGCCTTGGGGGTGGTCCAGGAGATGCCACTGAGCTAAAAAGGCATGAGTTTTTCTCCGTAAGTACCACGAGATGTGTATGTGTTACTCTTGATTACACTTTCATTTACCATGGTGATCGATATGTCACATAATTTTGTATTGATTTTAAGTTAATCAATGCGTTTTATTGTATTTTGTTTCAGGGTATCGACTGGGAAATGTTAGCTACCAAGCAGATCCCTGCTCCATTTGTTCCTAAAATTACCAATGAACTTGACGTCAGCAATTTTGCTGAAGAATTTACTGCCATGATTCCAACAGACTCGCCAGCCATCGTTCCTCCCAATGTAGATAAAATATTCAAGGTAATGAGGAACCTAAATTTTGGGTTTATTTTCTACCAGTATGAATCTTTCGAGTAACAATTTACGAACACAACCTCCAAGAATCGAGGTATCCCATTAAAATATACAGATTGCTGTAAATTGTACAATGGTCACGAAACTGTAAAGCAAAACAGCAAAAAAAAAAAAAAAGTCTTACGCTAAAATAGCCAAGGATCTGTAAGATTTTATTATGGACTTTTATTACATTAAAATGCCAGGACCGGATTTGAACCAAAAAACTCTGGTTAATACTCAAGATGCTTCTGAAGTCTGAGCCGTCTCTCCTAGGTTAACAGTGTATGCACAATGGTCGGTTTCCATATTTAGACCTAATGAAATAAACACAAAATTATTGTTTATCTCTTAATTATAATTTAAAAAGCAGTACTACATGTGAAAGTGATTTGAGTGGTGGATCTGAGTCATTTTCGAGTGATTACACACAGCAAACTTAAAAATAAAGGAGGCCAACAGTTTGACTGAATATGTCGTTGCCTTGTTTATGCCTTGCACAAAATACATTCAGAGCTAGTGACAAGTTATTTTGTGAGCGATACTTCATTGAGCATTTTTTGAATAAAGGTAAGCTAAGAAGGAAATGCACGAAATTAACATTGTAAGAATTGTGTCAAGTGAGTTAACCTAATTTGCAACACAGAAGTTGGCAAATTAGATTACATTGCTTATGTTGCAGAAGAAACATTTGTGTGAGTGGAACATTTTTAATACAGGTAATGGCAACATTTGTGTGAGTGTGACACATTCCATGCTGGTAATGGAAATGTTCTTCCCCTTTGAATCTTAGAAAGGATCATTGGATACATATTCTTTAGATACAAACTGGTATCACGAATGAGGAAAAAAAAAACAGTTAATGTCCAAAGGTGAATGATTGTGAGACAACCAGCGCGTATTAACTGGTGTTTGAAATAAACATAAATGTAAAGCATCATGAATATGAAAATGATGCTTTCATTCATGCTTTCATGAAAATGATGCTTTTCATTCATCTGTAATGTGAAAAGCATTATTTAGGTTTTGCTTAGCATGATTGCACTCACAGGATTTAGCGAGAAACGTCAAGGATTTTCTTTGTGTGGTTACATTGCGAGAAATATTGTGAAAAAAAGATATTATTGTAAAAAAAAGATACCATCAAGATTGAGTTCCCATTTATCACTGAGGAACTTCTCGTTTTGTTTGTCTGTCTGTTACCGTTTTGCATGTTAAAATGTGTAAGTGATAACACGTGAAGCACTACGCATTAAACGAATAAAAACACCAAGGCACCTATCATGTTTTAGCAATCTCAACCATATTTGTTTAAACTTGTTTAAAATGTGGAAGTCATACTTACCCTCACCGAACAAACAAAACAATTATTTAAATTGTTGGTAATGCTGGTAAGGATTTTACTCGTAAAGGAATACCAAACCCTCCAAATGTTTTTATCATTAATTTATATCAGGAATTAATGTTAAAAGGCAGCACGTCATTAGGTGTTAGTGCTTAAGCTATATGAATTTTTAAAACGCCGTTTTAAGCAGACGACACATGCCTGCTTGCAGTCGCTGGAGAAACTCGCACTGCATGACGTCCTATTTCTTCCCGCATTCCATAGCTGTTAGCCTTACCTGCACAAGCACCAGAGAAACAGAACAGTGTCACTAGGGACTTGCACAGCATAACAGCAAGCAAAGGGATGGTTATGACCGTACCCCAACTGGATTTAAGAAAGATAACGTCCCCACCCTCCATGGCGCGAGCTCTCGGTATTTCACGTTGAGATAGGTACTTAAAAGATGCAGTTGTCTATATTTATTTCAACATAATTATCACGGCGAGCAAGATTTTATAAATCTTTAAAACGTTTTAGGGTCTTCGCTGACATTAAAAAAAATTATAAGAAAAACACAAACACAACATCACAAATCAGAAACTCTGTTCGTTGAATTTTCGGCGGAAAATTGGTTATGGAAACAAAAAGATGTTAACAAACCCTTCCACAAACTTCATCCACCTCCTTCAGAATGTAAATTCAAAAAACGCAGAGATTACTTAAAAGCTGCTGTTGAAGCTGCGGTTTCGGATTCTAACAATTCTGACTTTTATGTAATCTCTATGTTTCTTGTATTTACCTTCTGAAGGAGGAGGACGAAGTTTGTGGAAGCGTTTGTTAACATCTTTATGTTTTCATAATCAATTTTCCACAGAAAATTCAAGGAACAGTGTTTCTGATTTGTAGTGTTATGTTTTTCTTATAATGTCGTCTGTCTGCTCACCACAGTAGCCCCCGCCTGCCGGTGTTTTCATATGAAATATAAATTGGAAAAGTGAGAGTTTAGTATTTCTTTAAATGTTGTTCACATGTTGTTGACATTCACGTTTACCGATTTTGAAAATTCGGGTTAGTCAAAATTCAGTAAGCTTGGAACCGTTGGTTGGGTCATACGTTCCACTGTGGCCTGTCAGTGTAAAAAAAAGTAGTTTTATATTTACAGTCAGTTACACACCCAGATACACGGACACTCAAATTTAAATGGCATATTTATTTCTCTGTGATCAAAAAGTAAGATAGTTTTCTTGAATACTCACTCGCCACTCAATTTGGAAATCAAACTGGTTGCAATGTAGCCAACATTGTATAAATTTATTACTTGAATCTTTGAATTCAGATTACTTTATTTGTATTGTTGTTAAACATTCGCTATTTTTTTCCCAGGGGTACTCGTACGTAGCACCGTCCATTTTGTTCAGCGAGAATGTCATCAGTGAAGACTTGTTCAACTTTTGTCCAGATAATAAGCCAAACTCTGGATGGTTAAATGCTGCTAGAATAAAAGTAAGTTTTAATTCAGTAAATAGTTGGATTATGGTTATAAATGTCCATAACATGGGAAGAAGTGAAAATTGCTCCATCTTTTAGCTATTTACTGTTAGGTGTAACTTTAAAATTTAAGTAACACGAGTTACTTACGAAATTAGCATAAGCTGTTGCAAGAGATTTTTGCATTTAATTTCGTGACTCTGGTCCGTTAGTTAGTTGTGATTATGCTAGTTAAGTAATTACTTCAAATAATCTTTCATGACTGTCGATTTAATCTTGTTTGTTGTGCGAATCATTTAAACCATTTTTAATTAACCTGTTTAAATCAATTATAGTGACAGTCGATTTGTTTTCTCTTGCGAATACAGCAATCGATATGGCTACTAATTGTCTAACACGTGTGAATAATAATTACCCTTCCTAAGAATACAATCCAAAAGCCAAATGATTTCTTTGCCGCGGTTCCACGACGCGTATGCAACCGTAAAACCAGTGGTCGCTTGCATTTCTAGTTTTTGATCAGCTGCGGTGGTATGGCATGGCGGCGCACACCTCTCAATTAAAGACGAGCCCACTACGATTCTTCTATTGGTTTCATTTTTAAACTGTAAGTGTAATTAGAACACTAGTGAACTGAATATTGAGCACCATTTGGCAGTTTTATGACACGGGAGACCTCCAAACTGTGTAGTCTCGCCGTGTTGATAATTTCATTTATCCGACGGCAATGTTATCACATGGCACGACTGATATGGATGACTCAACTAGATAGCACAGTCATTGCCCAAAAGTAGTTTTATGAATTTGCTCCCCCCTCCCCTGGAAAAAAAAACAAATGTCATACAGTAGAAGTTGTTTTAAATATTTCTCCTCCCCTCTCCAAAAAAAAAAGTACGAAGCATTAAAGTCATGAATGTTTGTCCAAACATGTAGCCCAAGTCTACGCTAATTTCGGCTAATGACTATAAACTTGTTATCCAGTGATATCGTCCGTATCAGTGAGGACGAGCGCCTTCGTCAAGTACCTAGAATAATTTAAGCGAACAGTCTATAGAGTTGCCAGCCATGGTCGGTTGGTGGTGACATCAGCTGCTGACGAGGGCTACAGAGTTACCAGACATGTAGGTCAGTGGATGGATGACGTCAGTTGGCTGAAGAAAAAACAACGAACCTCGTACTTTTGTTGCGAACAAAAACTTTGATTATTTCTAGTGGAGGATTTCCCAGACGGATTCGACCCATTTTCGAACTTAGACCTAGAAATGTGCCATAGAATCTTTGTGCAAAATTTGACAGAAATCCGATAATTCGTTAAAACATTATAGCACGAACACATAGACAGACAGACAGACAAACCGTTCGCATAAAAGTCTAAATCGACTCTAATAATTCTGTTTGACGACAGGGTTTTAATGAAGAGTGTATTGAGAGCCAGACGTGAGGCCTTTTAAAAATAATGCATCATTCACGTTTGAATTGTTTCATAATGTTATCATGTTTCTGTACATCTGTTTGTGCAATCAGGAATACATTGTAATTATTGTAATTATTTTAATACTTTATGCTTTACAGAATTATGCTTTCTTTCAACATTATGATATCAATTTGAAAGAAGCTATTCTTGGCGATGGTTCGTTTTCCGTCTGCAGGTTCGTTTCTCTTTTCATCCTCCATAAAATGGTTATAGGCTATTGTGTTGAAAAATTTAGCCGCCATTGACATCTATCAGTGTCTTTTAATTTAATATTATTTCCACCTTTTGTGTGCAGAAAATGCATTCAGAAGAAGACAGGTCAAGAGTTTGCAGTCAAGATCGTCAGTCGTCGTATTGACTGCACCAGGGAAATTCAACTGCTAAAGCACTGTCAGGGCCATCAGAACATAGTAAAGCTTTATGAAGTTTACACAGATGAGGTAAGGCATTTTTCATTTGAGCATGTTTGTTTGAACTGAGCTTTTTAAATGAGGAATCGCTGCTCCTCTCCGCCTCTTCTTCGAAAGTTCTTAGGTGATCCATTCTCCCAAGGGTAGATGGGTAAGGGAATCTTCTGGGGATCACTCAAATTCTTTGGAAGTGATATTGTATCAAAGATTTGTTCCATCGTTCTAATTTTGGTTGTTTAAAGAAAAACACGGTCAGACAGATGTTTGGGTATACTTTGTGTATAATAGTGGAACAAAGTCTTTTAAAGTTTGTCATCCAAGTTTTTATTACAACATTCTGCAGTCAGTACTTATTTAGGGAACATCTACTAATTTGAAGTAGAATCTCTTGTCATATTCCTGTCTTCCTGATATTTTTTATAAGACAAGTTTGAATTTATGTCTGTTGCATCAACTCCCATTATAACAAAGAGATTCATGTTTTTTCAGAATAGAGCTTCAGTTTAATATTGCTTCTGATTTGACCAATTGTTACACAGTTGCCTACTTTTACAACTGTTCTGTTTTGCACAAAGTCATTGCAATATAAGTCGGTGACGTCAATACAAGCCTGCTGGTTGGCAATCACTGCCTCATCACGCTTTCATTCCCGCCTCGTTTCATTTATATCTTTGCTTTTATTTTTCCAGGCTCACACCTATATTGTCCTTGAATTGCTGCGTGGTGGAGAATTATTGGAAAGGATAAGGAGGAAGGATAAATTCACAGAACCCGAAGCAAGCCAAATTATTCGCAAACTAGTGTCAGCTGTGAATTTCATGCATATACGAGGGGTTGTTCACCGAGACCTCAAACCAGAAGTAAGCATTCCTGTACTTATCAAGTTTCGTACGTTAAATCATACGATTGGTGTAGTGCACCAGTTTTTGTTCTTTCCGTTCCAATTATGGATTCGGATGAGACATGACTTATCTCGGTATTGTCAGCAGAATTTTTGACTGGTACCTTGTTTTAACTCTTGTCTTGTGTTTCTGAATATGTCAGTCGTCACATGTGTCAGTACTGTTTCTGTCTGATAAAATGATTTTGTTATCTATGGCTATAAGTAAATACATAAATAAAAACAGAACGGTGAAGAACATCTCTTAACAGAAAGCTGCATTATAATAAGTTAGGAGCGATAGTTCTTAGTTTGCTTGATTCCTACAGTTATTTTACTTATTGTTAAATGTGTGGTAGAATAAACTGCCTGTTCCTTAATTTTCTAGAATTTGCTATTCGAGGATAAAGGTGAGAATGCAGAAATCAAAATCGTCGATTTTGGTTTTGCCCGGATCAAACCGGATAACACCCCAATGCGTACGCCGTGTTTCACACTACACTATGCTGCGCCAGAAGTCTTAAAACAAGCCACTTCTGCAAAGGATAGTGAAGGATACAATGAATCTTGTGACTTATGGAGCATCGGTGTAATTTTGGTGAGTCCGTCTACGTGTCTTTATTTCGCTTGATTTTGATTATTGTTCCTTTATGACAATTCACAATCGTAAGCCCACCATGACCATTGTTATGGAGCTTGTTTCTCATGTTATAGAGATTTGTTTCTCAAACCAAAATACCAAAAACCAAAATAAAATGCATTCATTTACTTCCTGGTTAGCTATGTTTTATGAAGATAGACTGCAAGCATGAAATTGACTAAACATTTAACGATTTAGAGCACTAGGGGTTCAGACTTAACGAGTCGTGGAGTTTTTAGTTGCTAACTTTTTATTTAAAGAAAAAGTAGTAATCTGATGTACCTTTATAGTTGCTGCACACTGTAGTTTTATATTGTTAAACTCATTTATAATTGTTCTTTTTCAGTACACCATGTTATCAGGGAAAGCTCCGTTCCAGACGCGAAGTCGCGACAGTGCATCCGCCATTATGCAGCGAATCAAAGAAGGAGAATTCTCTTTTGATGGTCCAGAATGGCAGCTTGTATCGTCACAAGCTAAACACGTTATTCAAGGTAAACGGGGACTGAGGATTTTCTTTAGTTTCGTGTCATAAATTTACATAGTATAATAGTCGTGTACTAAGCATTTTTGGTTGAAAGTTTGTTTAAACAGCTTCTGTAATTGACTGGTTGCAGGTTTGCTAACTGTTGATCCTAAACAGCGTTTAACGATGCATGATCTTCGCTGCAATGAATGGATTCAAGGACAGAAACGCCATATTTATTCGGCAACTCCACTGATGACACCTGATGTGCTCAGTTCGTCATCATCTTCGAGGTCGGCCGAGGTGGGTGTTCGTGCTGCCCTAGACGCATTTCACATGGCAACCAGAGAAGGATTCTGCCTACAGGTACATTGCATGTTTAACTTGAAAAAAAGTCATTTGGTAGCATTAATACAATCTTCTTCTTCGACAAACCAAACATTGGTTTACATAATAAAGTGTGATTAAAGTAAATGTTGCATTCATTTATTGGTGTTTAATTCTGCGTACGCTCAAAAGCCGATTATAAGTGAAGTGGTTATAAGCTGGTTAAAGCTAGCTTACGAGGTGGTAAGTGGTTTGTAAAACCTTCAGGTGAGCCTATTGGTTCAAAATGCTGGTTCTTAAAATCAAAGACTGCTTGAAAATTAATACATTTGTAAAAAGGTGAAAAGCAAGGTGTCCCCTAACAAAGAAAAAAAAAATACCCCTGAATCGAAAAATCGAATTTACTACCAACATTACATTGTTGCATGTCTGGCTGCAAGATCAGCTGGAAGAAAAAGCCCAAGAACGAATTCACACACTAAAAAATTTATAGGAATATTAGATGTACGTTACTTGGATCCTACCACCAAATTTTGAGATTAGTAAACTTTGTGTACCTCTTTAATCAACCGCACTACATCATAACAGTAGAAACCTATAACGTTATACATATTTTGATTCTAGTAGTCATTGTAAGTAACATTGTTTTGTTATTTCCTACAGGATGTGTCTAAGGCCCCACTGGCCCAACGCCGTAAGCTGAAGAAAAGTTCGACAGATGCTCGCAGCACCTCTAGTAGTTCCACAACTAGTAACATTTCCAGCTGCAGTAGCGACAATTCGCAAACTCTTAAAACAGAAGACCCAACACCATCTGTGACATTAGTTGGGTCCAGTGCAAAACCAACAAACACAGCAGACAATGTTTTTAACTTTAGAGAACACCGGGTTCAACAGTACCTCTCCAGTCTATCAGAATCATCGAGCGCTAGTGTTGACGAATCAGAAGAGATCATTGTGGAAGTAGTTCCATTTTCTCCTATGTCGTGCGTTGATCTTACTGAAAGTGCTTCTTCTAATGTGAATCAAAGTGAAGAAGCTGGACCTGTTACTCGAGCTATGAAACGTCGTCAAAAGCCTTCTGACAGTGACGAGGAATCTCTAGAAAGTAAACGGGAGGTACGTCGTAGGAAAAAATCTACCAAACATAGGAGGAAAACCAAGCGACTTAGGCTGGACACCATAGTAATAGATTAGGCAACTTCTTTTATTTTTTTTTTTAATTTCTGTGAAGGTAATCATTTGTGGTTGTGATAGAATTTTCAAAACAAGAAAGACTGTTTTCTTGCGGGTCCAGCGTTGTTTTACAGTTTTCACTTGGTTCCTTAATAAATACTGTTAACAAACTGTTTAGAGCGTGGCGAGTGTCTGCAGTTGAATTGCAGAATTATGCCGTCATTTGTTCAATTTGAATGTTAGTCTGCCAGTTTGCATAACTAAGCCACCCGGTTATAGTTGTCTCTGTTATTCTTAACCATTAGTTGTTGGTATCATTACCAATTCCATTCATGATCACAAATCATTTTAAAGCACTGACCGTGTAAAAATGTAGTAATGTTAACTAAGTGCATACAAGACTGACTTGTTGCCTAATAGGCAGTATAACGTGCAATTCTGTAGGGTGAGTCTGTGCGGAACTTTTTTCATTTTGCTCTGCATGTCCATTAGCAGTTCCAAAGCAAATCCAGTGTTTGATGAATTATTTATTACTGTAGAAGCTATTTGCATTAAGCAATGTTGTAAATGATTGAATCTGTCGCTCAGAGGTTACGTTTCGTTTATAAAGGTAGCGGTTTTGGGCAGAAGTCACTATTATTATTATTATTATTATTACAGAAGAATCATTAAACGTAGCATATTTATTGCTACATTCTTAAAGTAAATGCACTTTTATTTCTTCTTGTATTTGGTATTTTTTTTGTAGATTTTATGTTCTTTGTTCACATGGGTTAGGATATCTAACACCACTTATGTATGTAGATATTTGCTGAGCAAACTGTGCATTGCTGCAACGATTATTATTTTTTATTTATGTAACTAGTCATCATTTTTGGCGCCACCAATGTATTACTCCCACACTACGAGAATTCTGCGTAAAACTTATCACTTTTATCACGAGGGTTGGGCGACGCTAAAGTTTAATGATTGCGTACTGAGATGTATTTAACTAACATTGAAGTCCTTTGAAGATCGTTCTGCAAAAAAAAAATGTTTGTTTGTGTTTCCAGCTTGGGCATTTAATGAATTTATGTGTTGTTTGGTACGATAATTTTTTCAACGCGACGTAATGGTAATGAGGCAAAACCGCTGCTGTGAGAATAACACAGCCGTACAAAAGATTGGTTTGTGATTTCCTATTTTTCCATTTGAACGTACCGTAAAATTTAAATGTGCTTAATCGTACAAGCATTAAATTTGTGAAAGTATGAATATGTGATTTGATAATACTTTTATAGATGTGATTAGAAAATAGTTAAATCGACTTATATAACTACAGTTTGACTTTACCTTGATTTTTAACGTAACTACGTTTCATTCACGTCGCCCAAGTCTAAATATCATCGTTTTAGATTAGTGCCTTCTTCAAAACTAGTTGCCAACAAGTCTCTTCTATAGGATTGGTAGGTATAAATAAATGTTTTCTGCTGTCATTAAGCAATTCACCAAACATCACCACATGTTGCCTACTGTGTCACTGTTACTAAATGTGTTGGATTTGGGGAATGGGATAGAAATGGGACTGTATTTTTACAGAAATGAAACTTTGTTGCTATTATACACAATGTGAAAAACGTCTGGTTATTGGCTATATGGTAACACACCAGCTAGCAGAAAATGAAACTATCTAAGAAAATGAAAAAGTACATTTCAAAATCTAGCCTCTGGTATAGTCTGGTTAATGAAAAGTTAATATTAAAACCCTTCTTTATGGGTAGAAAGAAAATTGGGCTGAATAGGATGAATAAATATTGTTTCATTTGAGGCAAGAAGTTGAAACGGAGAACGCTGCATTCAGAAACACCCGAGTCATTTTAATTTTCATGATAACAAATTTATTAATAACAGATTTAGTATTTACCAGTTTGTGTGACTTGGTATATAGTTACAAAAAAGTGACAATAGTTAGTTCCCTACAGCTACTGGATGTTTCTGAAATTTATTCGGCTAATAATTTTTTGTCTAACTTATGTATTATTATTTATCTTAGTTGTTTGGCTGACCTTGTGTAATATTTTATAGCAGTTCTCAAATAGACTAGTCCTAAAATCTAGTAATTACGGCTGTCTAGGAAGTTGATTAAAAAACATCACTGTGCTGAAAAATTCCTTTAAGCAAATTAAATTATGTTGTACAAGGAAGTAAATTGGTTGCATACGCATAGTTTGTCACAAAATAGGCAACGTAAAAATAGTTTGTGGAATTTTAAAGTAAATATAAAAACAGAATTAACATTTTACAACACTTTTCAGAGGCTGTTAGCTCAAGGTGGTACGAGTTTGAGTATATTTTTCCCCCATTACAAGCATTGAATAAACTTAACGGAATTCCATGGCGATATCCATTCACACCTGTGAAAGTTCTAGTTTAAAATATTTAAATGTAATGATCAAAACGTAAAATTTAACTATTACATTGCTTAAAATGCCAGATTACATCTCTTCTCATCTTTCATTGCACAGAAGTAATAATTATGTGATAAGTCCTTTCAACAATGTTATTAATTGAAAAATTTTGGATTATTTATTAAGGCCTTTTAAACCTTGCAGAAAGATTTTGTATCCTCCGCAATTAACATCTTCTCATATAAAAAGCCTCCTAATATAAATAAATTGGTCTAGTGAAGAAATTATTATGGTTTGGCTTACGTTGTTATGTTACAGCACAGCAGAAATGTCCGTAACATCCAAGACTTGTCTCTTTAGCTTTGTCATTCTACTACGTGAGGTATTAACGCCATTCATTGTGTCGACCAAAAAAAAAAAAGATGTACGCCTATTCCCTTTTCCATAATACTCCCAACTTTGTGGAAAGCTAAGGCATTTTCATGTCACGCCACTTAAAGGTTCAGCAATGTGGTTCTGACGTGTTATATGTTGCCAGCTTGAGTTATACACTAGTGGTCTGGTCCCAAATTTATCATATGTAAATATAGCTAACTGACTTTATTTGATTCCCAAATTTATCGTATGTATATATAGTTAACTGACTTTATTTGACTATAAAGTTTCTCATTTTTATAGTTTGCCCTGATTCTTCAATTCTTCCTACCTTGTTAATAATGCCACAAATAAATAAACAAATATCAATGTAGCACTCAACTGCTGTAGCAAAGGCTACTTCCGACAGCAGTATTTTTGCCTTTCATCAGTAATGCCCTAAATTCTATTTTTTAAATTATGTTGATGTGTTGGTGAGGGATTTCTTTAATGCAAGTATTCAACAGTAATTTGTTATGAAATGCAATACATGGTAAAGCTATAACTCGGTCCATTCTTGTTCAGTTTCACTGTATGGATTTCCGGTGTAAAAAAAAAAATTGAAAACAGATAATATGTTCCGTTGATAACTTCAGCAACACACTGAAACTTCAACTACCATTTATGTGCTAATTTAAGATAAAAAATAGTTTTCTTGTTTTTTTTTTGTATGATATTTACAAAGAATATTAAGGGCATATATTACTGAAAGGCAATTAACGCAAATGTGATACACTACTGGCAGGATGTATTCACTTCTCAACAACTACAGATTGATCGTTTACGAATGTTAGAAGAATTTGTTTCCAAAAAAAGTGTTACGGGTAGGAATTAGTTAACGTAATAAAATGTCTTGTACGTGCTGCAACTTGCTAGCGATGTGTGGCGGTACCAACATGGTAACCAGAGCATAATAAGTGGGACAAAACAATACACGTTCCTTAATATCATGAATTTTTCAGCGTTTAAAACTTTAACTTCTGTCATTTGTAATACAGAAAATCCGAAGACCTTACCGAAGTAATCATGTTTAATTATAAAATAATTTTTTCATTAGTTGAGTGTTGTAACCAAGATATATTTGTTGAATTCGTTTTGGAAGTGTATATACAGGTGTACGAAATGTTTACATCAAGTTCATATGTGATAATAATGACGGGCTGTGTATATGCGCTAAATGAGATGCAGTATGAAATCGAGTGAATTGGGAAGGAAAAAAAAACTGACTTTTGTCTCTTGACATGGTTGAAGCCACGCTGGTTGTGGGCACAAGCTGTTAATTTTGAAGCTATTGTGATACTAATAATGAATTATAAGTTGAAAGAAAATACGACACAATTAATATTAAATGGGAACTGGTGATGTTGAACGAACAGTTTCTTTTTTCGCAGTGTTTCCGTGATGGTTGAATGTTTGGGGCATAGGTCATTGTTAAAGGTGCCTCTTATATTTTTAACAACTTTGATCAGAATTGGTTGTGGATAACATTGCTATGGTGATTGTGATATTGGCGCTTGATAGGTGATTTGTTTTGAAACAATCGTAAAAGCCAAGTAACGACAATTTCTCGTTTACTAACATAAATGGATATTTAATTTAAATGTCCTCCATCCATAAATTGTATGTGGTTGGTAATTTATTGAATACCGGTAACTGCCGGTAACATTGGTGAGAGCTTGACGTATTAATACGGAGAACAACACTTGCACCACCAAACTGTAGTAAATGGAAAATTCAAGTGAAGTTTTCCATTTACTACAGCTTGGTGACGCAAGTGTTGTCCTCCGTATTAATATGTTTGGTAATGTTTCACAAAGTGTTTACAATCATGCATTAAAAGATTTCAAGCTCGAGATATAAATTTGAAAGATAAACAAAGAATGAAAAATAAATTCAATGATTCACTACCGTAAACCTGGGTGACACTGAACACATTTCTGCTGCTTTTGAAATGCTGAAGTGACCATTAAACAATTAGTATTCGAAGTAATTTGGTGAGCCCTGAAAGATTGTTCAATGCTTCCTTGGTTTACAGTATTGCTTTTCACAGCCAGATATTGAATGTTTGCCAATTCTCACAAAAACATGTACATTTGTAAGTCTCCCATCATGCATTAAAACAGTGTTATGTTTCCATTAATTTATTCGAATGAATTTGATGTTGGTAGTTTGAAAAATTTTAAATGATGTTACTTCGTTACGTTTATTAATGTTTGTACATAAATGAAACTTGTTCATTGATAAATTTATCTAACATCCGTGGCTTGATTGAAACTCCATAATACACTAATGTTTGCAAGGGTTGGGATAAATAAAAAAGCACATCGGTGTAAATGATACAAGTGGGGGTTTAGAGCCGAGTGGTGAAAACCAGATTGGGATTGTGCTACTGAAACGTATTCATGAAAATGAAGACAGCCGTACTATTATTCCACCTTAAGGTACTGTTGTAGATTTTCACTGTTTGGCTTTAATTGTCACTTAATTTTATTCCCATTATAACTGTGACGGAATTTAAAGATATTACTCCTCAGCTGTATTTGTGTATTACTGATTTGCACAACGTAAATTGTGTCGTATAAAATTATTGTTATCTATCTTATGGAAAGTCACTATTGAAAACGAAACTGTTCCCTAGCTGAAAAGATGACAATACATACACAATCCACAATAATGCAAGGGTGGATCCAGAACGAAATCGCGGAGGGAGCCGCAGGATGATTTTTCGACTTTTCCGTGCATTTTTTCCCGTAATTTAACTGCCCGTAACGTTGACGCTCATTACTGTGGAACACTGCATTAAATTAACTTCCAGTAGAGTAGAAATTCTCCATATTACCCTTACTTCCACACTCCAGATAGTTCCTTATCTAGCAAATTTTCGCCTGCAGTTTTCTTCAGGCTCTTCGAAGGTAAGTTTAAACAGAAGATAAACTTACCTTCGAAGAGCTTGCAGTCAAAAATTTGCTAGATAAGGAACTATCTGGAGTGTGGAAGTAAGCGCAATATGGAGAATTTCCACTCTATTCGAAGTAAATGTAATTAAACTGCTTTTTTTCAAATATATCGGCCATTTTTCCAAGTTTATTTGCCTTGGAAGCGGCCGCAGCCCCCGCAGCCCCTTCCTTGGATCCGCCCTTGCAAAATTGATTCAGTAATACCAATGCAGTACTGTTTTAACTTTTACTGAATAAGTTGTAAGTGTAAAATGTGTTGCTTTGTCCACAAATGCTTCCTTCAATGAACAATTGTTGTTGAAATACCAGTGATATGTGCTGGATTCAGCTTTTATTAGTCGTGCTTATGAGGTGAAAGCGAATTCTGTATTACAGTCAGTAATATAAGGGTTTTTGCATTCATAGTGCCGGTATTTGCCCCAAAAGTGCTAGAATAATATTTGCAGGGAGAGATAGGTCCACCTTTGCATCCCTACTGTTAGGTAAAATGAATTAATGTGTTTCACTGCTGATCAGGTCTATTTGTATTGTTGCTGCAATTGTCCCCAATAACATAGAATGCCTTGCCAAGACACATAACAATATGATAATGAAACAAAAAGAAAGCGTGAATTTATATAGTTTAGAAACATATTTCAGGCAACCAAATTCATGTGTGCATTTTAGACATGTAAGTTATTGCTTATCTAAAGCGAGTTGCATGGCTTGTAGCTGACAACTTTACCCAACAAACTTGCATCGTTTTGTACATCTACTTGTGAGCTTATGTCGATCATAGTTGTAAAAGATCCTAGGTATTTCCTAGTAAAATTGTCTTCTCTGTCCCGAGATAGCCTTAGTTGAAAAGGACCTAACTTATGCTGCATCCGTTTTTTCTGATCGACAGCACAAATATGCAAAATTTAGTTTGTCAATACAAGAGAAACACAAATTGGCACTGATGACCAATGCTACCGATAATTCTTATTTTCAGAATAGTGGGTTAAGACATTCGTAAATATTAAGATATATGGAAATCTGCTCCACGCACACACATTCTCAATAATTTTGTGAGAATCAGTCGTTTGGTTTGTTCATCCATTATGCTAGCTATGCCTGAAGAATTTATAGAGCAGTACACACCTGATATGTCTAGAGGTTTGTTGGCTGCCTGAAATATTACCTTGTATTTTTATTTTGTAAAACAGTGGTGTTCGGTTTTACCTATCTCAACAAAAGATTCACGGTCGACTCAGTGGGCAGTTGCTTATTTAAAGTATGTAAAAACTTGCATCCTCCAAAGCCTAATCGCCAAGATGTTTCATGATCCTTTCATCCTTTGTCACCACTTCATTGTTTAAGTTACAGAAACACAATAATATTTGTTAGCCATTCTTGCAAGTTGTTGCTTCCGTAGTTTTGTTTGTTTACTACCTGACTTGTAACAAGTTTGTACAGAAAGTGAGTTATACAGTAACCCCAAGGACAAATTGGAACACTATACGCAGACAGGATCTTGATGTGTCAGCATAGAGAATGTAATATATATATTCATATAATTATATATACATATATATTTATGCAAGATATAATATATATTTGCATCTTCAAAAATTTTATAATAAAGCTATTTAAAAATTATGTTGTTTTGTTGTGATGATTTAACTGTTTTAACTTTACCAAATCATAAATTGTCGTCAATTTATTTATGTGATTAGAAACAAATGGTGCATGTGTCTCCGACTAGTATTGAACACAAGTGTTAAAAATAATCCAAGTTCGGATTATTGCGGTAAATTTATCGTAAAAAGACAACAGAGCGAAATTTTCTCATGGTTACGGTTCGTTTTTTTGCTTACTTGAATGAATGATGTCTCGTTTAGTGTAGTCACGCCCACTCATGTCGTTCAATTCAGTAAACTTACTGTAACCACAAAAAATTATTTTCTGTCTTTTTATAGTTTTACAGTTATTGTATGAAAATATTTTTGATGTGTGTGATGAGATATGAACAGCAAACTGATAACTGCAAATACTTAATATTTAATTTCCTATTCATTTGTACTATTGAAAAAATCGCTGTATACACGCTTATTTTCGCTAAGTCAAGATATCACTTCATATCTTCGCAAATTTTCAATGATCCGCAGCCCTGGAGATGTATATTCACAGGCGATTGTTTTGCTCAGGCAGTCTACATTGACTCAAAACATCGTGCAACGAGAGAAGGCTGTGCTGATGAATGTCTTGGGACCCTCAAACCCTGGAATTAGCTATCTAATGCGTGGCAAACTCAACGTGTTGCTGATATGCAAATGGGAAACCAACCCAACAAATACTAGAGGCCACGCACGATGTTTTGAGTCCATGTAGACTGCCTGAGGAATACGATCGCTTGTAAATTTACATCCTCCGGGCTGCGGATCGTCGAAAATTTGCGAAGATATGAAATGATATCTTAACTTTATGAAAATAAGCGTGGTTACAGTGATTTTTTCAACGTAAGATGAGTTTTAATAGTAAGTGGTGTGACGTTTTCAGATTTGTACTGTTTTTTGTTTTAATGAAAAGTATAATTGGAAATGTTGAGAAGTCTGAAGAAGTTCAGTGTAATATCGGGGGAGAAAAGTAAGAACATCAGCATTTAATTTTATTTGTACAAAAACTTTTTTCCTGCCTCATTCATGGGGGTGTAGAGGCAGAAAGTCTGTTCTCTCCTCCCACTTACCAGAACTCGTGCTCAGCATTGTGCAATGTATCCGTGATGGCAATAATTTATTGCTCATCATAGCATTATTTACAATATAGCAGATACTGACGACGACTCCTGGTGCTGAGAAATTGCCATGACGTCATTATTTTCATACGTATATGATTCCCTCAAACTTCCATCTTTCTATAGTAGTGGTATTATAAGTTAAGACAGTGTGACGTCGTAAGTGGATTAAAACTGACTTCGTTTGTCTAGACGCCAGCCAATTTCCATTATTAAAGAAAAGCCGAACGTTTCAAAAATGGTCAATTTTCGTCATCAGATTTATAATAAAATTTAAAACATGGCAAAGGCCACTTGCCATCCTATGTTACAAGCTTAACCACGGTGATTTAAAAGAATAAAATCCAAAAACCTCCATTTCACCTCTCTGAAAAGCAGAAAGCGGTGGCCGAAATGCTCAACCCAACCTCCTCCTCGGAGAAGGTCACAAGGCAAGGTGTGTGCAAGTTGGGTCACATGGTTTCAGAGGTATGATGCGTCCATTATTGTAATGGACGCAACTACGCAACCCCCCCCCCCCCCCATTACAATAATGGACAGATCATACCTCTGAAACCATGTGCCCTGATTGCATGCACCCGTGCCTTGTGACTTGAGTTCTCGAAGGAGCAGGTTGGGTTGAGCAATTCGGCCACCGTTATCTGCCTTTTTTGAGAGGCGAAATGGTGTTTTTCTGCTTTTATTCTTTTAAATTACTGTGGTTAAGCTTTTAACATAGGATGGTAAGTGGCCTTTGCCATGTTTTAGATTTTATCATAAACCTGAAAATGAAAATAGACCATTTTCGAAACTTTTGTCTTTACTTGAAGCACTGCTTGGTTTTTCTTTAATAACCTGTGGTTTTTTTTCTTCATAGCCAACTTCCAAGCGTATTTAGCAGTTTTACGCCAATACTAAGTAGGAAGGACCTTTTGAATGTGCATAATGCTTACTTAATGCTTCACGAAAGAACCCTTGGAGCATTGCGTGATGTCTGAATTTCTCAACTTGTGTGTCGTATAAGCCTAGAATGCAAGAACCCAACGATAAAAAAATTTGGTATAAATTCCCATAATAATACATACACAACTAAAAAAAGGAAGGACCACATAAAACAAACAATTTATAATAAAACATTACGCACTCACTAACTGCCAAAGGATGTGTGAACAGTTACATATGGCAAGAATTTATAGGGTTTGGGAGGAGAATTTGTAACCCTAAAAAGTCCCTATTGAAACATGTTAGATTCGTCCCCATTAGTTCAGTCCGAGTTTTCAGAGGGCACCACATGTTCCATCTGGTAATTTTTGCTCATTTTTCAGCTCAAATTTAAAGTAAACTAAATTACAACTAAGCTAGGCTAAATAATAATTAAATACAAGCTAGTTTCGCTTAGTTTAGTTTAATTTTAGGCTAAAATATGAGTAGAAATTCTCACATAAAACACGTGGTGCCGTCTATAAACTAAGACTGAACTAATACAAATGTATCCAAGACGTTGCAGTATGGGTCTCGGCCACAATTCTCCTCCCCAACCCTATAAATTCTTGCATATGGTAATTGATTAATCGGCATTAAAAAAAAATGTCTGCCGTCACCTGTGTTTTGTCAAGCATGTTTCACAAATTGCAAAGCATCTACTGGAATCGTTATGTCCGTCAGTACAAATGAAACGGCTCCAGAACAACTGAACCGATCTTAATGAAATTTGGAACATGGATACATTAGCTAAATTTGTCAACCAAGTATAGATTTTATAAATACAGTGCAAAATTATAAGCGTAATTCAGTGGTAACAGGAAGGCATGGGTGGGCAATGCCGCCCAACTTTTTCCACCCTCCCAGAAATTTTAAAGCTCTTGTGTCTGCCAAGATGGTGAAATGATAGAGAAGCACATTCAAGAAAATTTAATTCTAAACTACAAGGGTTCAGTAGAGTGCTATGTCGCTGAAAAGCATTGGTGAAACCTGGTGCCATTCTTATTTTGTTTCGACTTGATCATCGTTTCATGACAAACACTGACAACAATATTTCACTAGCATTGCCTTTTAGCAGTTTTCAATAAGGAAGTGAAGAAAGTAACTTATTAACTTACACAGATTTTATTCTACACAAACCACCTTGTCAGTTTATTACAGCTGTTTGCTGCTGGACGTTCATTGCGGAAACTCCCGTAATGCCAGCGAGCTCTGTAATTATTTTGCACTGAGAAGAAGTAGCTTGGCCAAGTCCTGGGATTTAAAAGTGTTATGGATCACTTTGCTGTAGTTTCTCAAAAAACAAATGAATTCAGTTTAGTTGAAGGTTTGGCTAGCAATCTGTCTGTAATATACCCTAAACCATTGAAAATAAGCTGCTAACCAGTCAGAGTAGAACCAAATCTTTTGGGGAAGGGAGCTGTTAACCAGTCAAGAGTAGGACCAAAAATAGTGGGGGAGGGGTGATACCCCCCTTCCCAACCGAAAGTTGGAGAAAACTACTCGGGAAGACGGGAGTAAACAAAAAAAACTGCGGTTAAAAAAGGTAAAATAGCAAAAAATACTGGTTTCCAGTTAAGCATTCACCCGACTCCCCACAACATTTTGTCTTCGATACACCCCTGAGTCAGAGATGATGGAAGGTAAACGGTGAAAAACCTAGCTGACGCACGCATGCCATCCATCGTGGCATTTTGAAGCACTTAACCTTTCATCACGTCATTCAGTATTTGTATGCATGAAAAGTGAAAACTGACTTTTATATTTTTGCGATACTAAAATACTGAACAGTGAAGTTTATAGTACGCAACCGTCTGTCAGGCACGTTGTTTGAATGATAGCAAAACTTCACTTCCTGGGACCCACGCTGTTAGCATTGGATGTTCGCACTCGTCATAGTACGTTGGCTATGATGATTACCCGATGGTCACTGAATTAAAGCAACGTGGGAGGCAGCAATCCCATAACTCCATGGGTTCCGCGCGAAACAGGGTGGTGTGCATTCGATATCCTTGTCAGTTATTTTTGTTGGTTAATTGTATTTTGACCTCGGGTGGACTCACAGGCCGAGCATACAAGCCTAAACAAAGCAGCTTTTAAGTATTTAAAGTAGACCAAGTACAATTGTTACAACAGTTGCTGCTTCGACCAAGATATAAACATAAATAAATAGCAACTAATTTAATTATAAATTACAAGGATACAAAACCGAGATTGAGTTTTCTACCTGCATTGCTTTAAACAAAATTTTTTTTTAACAAAAATACAAGGTGCAACATTTTTACACATGTTTGATGAAAATTGTAGGATAATTTTGTTTGTATCGTATAAAACAGCTTTGTGATACTACAATGAATTGAGGTTTGAAATCTGCAATTCCCATAGCTCGTGTAACGGCACCTTTGATAGCATTGGACGTTCGCACTCGTCATAGTACGTTGGCTATGATGATTACCCAATGGCCACTGAATTAAAGCAACATGGAAGCAGCAATCCCATAACTCCATAGGTTCCGCACGAAACAGGGTGGTGTGCGTTTGATATCCTTGTCAGTTATTTTTGTCGGGTGGGCTCACAGGCCGAGCATACAAGCCTAAACAAAGCAGCTTTTAAGTATTTAAAGTAGACCAGGTACCACTAACATGTACCACTGACTTTGTGAGAAGGTCAGTGGCACAGTGGTGCTTAGTGGTACATGAGCAAGCACAGCCCAGTGTCCAGAATTGTCGGCTACAAGCCAAGTGTACGCTAGATCAAATCCCATGACCGAATAAGACATATACAGGGCTTATAACAGAAAAAAAGTGTAAAAGTCATCTGAGGATGCA
This sequence comes from Lithobius niger, assembly GCA_023313725.1. Lineage (NCBI taxonomy): Eukaryota > Metazoa > Arthropoda > Chilopoda > Lithobiomorpha > Lithobiidae > Lithobius > Lithobius niger. The sequence continues at coordinate 13,913 of JAHWFP010004619.1, read as the reverse complement.
AAAAGATAATGGTGCATGTAGCCCTGTCCAACTACACCAAGGATGGGCAGCTGTTTTGCATGCTCAACTGCATGTGGACCTAGCCTCCAAGGAGGTCCTCCTTTTAAAGTGGCACTAAAAGTGGCACTATCACCATTGAAAACCATTTTCAAATACCCTGGCACCATCTAGGCAGTGATAATGTTAACCTGTACAGCTTCCCAAGGTGCATGAGGAATGACGTACCAAATTTTCACTGAATAATTAAGAAGGCTCGTTGCTTGTTTCGTAAAAAGAAATGACACTGTGCGTTCCTTCGCTTGATGCAAGCAAGTGCTAGATAGTACTAGATAGTGCTAGATGTTGCCAGATTCTGCCTACTTTCAATCGGTGATGGTGCCACTTTAAAGGGAAATAAAGTCACGTTCATCTGCTGCATAATTTTTTGGTGACATGCTACTGGAAGTGCCTCTTGTCACTTTGAAAAGTTGCAAAAGGCATTTTCGGTGATGTCATAGGCCACATGATTTTCATTTCCCTATAAAGACACGACCTGCTTAGAGGGACCTTGGTGCAGTTTGGCAGGGCTACACGCACTGATAGGTCTGTCTTAAGGAATATTATAAATAGATACAAATCGCTGGAAATAATACTAAGGAAAATCGGAAACAAGCCAACAGCGAAAAACATACACTAGAAATAACGTAGTTCAGTAAGCCACCTTTATGCACTTACGTTTCGTCGGAGTGGCATGACACGGATTCGAACCGGCTACCCAGTTCGCCCCCAGATCACTTGCATAGTGCCTTAGTCGCTATGGCCACATCCTCAACTGGCTTTTTATAAAGATAACTCACTGGACCCGTTATTAAGGTCACAACCGTGACCAGGGCTCCATTCGACCGAAAGTCACTCGGCCAAAGACAGTGGAGAGGGAAGACAAATCATACACTCAAACGGCACAATAAAGCAGAAATAAATAGATACAAATCGCTGGAAATAATACTAAGGAAAATC
>JAHWFP010004619.1:0-12817 GCA_023313725.1 Lithobius niger | reverse complement strand
ATCACTTGCATAGCGCCTTAGTCGCTATGGCCACATCCTCAACTGGCTTTTTTTTTTTTTTTAATAAAGATAACTCACTGGACCCGTTATTAAGGTCACAACTGTGACCAGGGCTCCATTCGAGGCCAGTTGAGGATGTGGCCATAGCGACTAAGGCGCTATGCAAGTGATCTGGGGGTGAACTGGGTAGCCGGTTCGAATCCGGGTCATGCCACTCCGATGAAACGTAAGTGCATAAAGGTGGCTTACTGAACTACGTTATTTCTAGTGTATGTTTTTCGCTGTTGGCTTGTTTCCGATTTTCCTTAGTATTAAGGAATATTACACGTTTATCACCACATTGTTCGACCCTTAAATTTTCGGTAAAAACCTGTGGTCTTCATCAGAACCACCACAAACAAAACTTTTAAAAAATCATCACATCTCGCATCGAAGGCGTCCGTCTCAAAGGAGGCACTAAATGAAGGCACCGAAAATTTAACGGATGAACAATTGTGTGTTTTCCTCTGGTGGTGATCGTGTTTTTTTCCTTAAAATGTCTCTTGAATAACACTGTTACCCGGTTGGCCGGTTTTTTTCTGTGCTAAGTCTGGCACACAGAGGGTCGCTTGACCACCAATATGGTTGAGGCCATGGATAAATGTATATTTAGTGAGCAATAGGCAGTAATAAAAAATGTTAAACAACCTGCCCTTTCATGGGCATTGTTCCCCCCCCCCCCCAGTTACAAAGTACCCAGCATTTCCCAATGTGAACACCACTTACTGAAATATAACTAGTGAACAGTAAGTTCAAAAATTTAAACAGTAGTAAAAACCTAGAGAACTAACTGCACCATACATACTATGTGAGAATCCTGGAAAATGTTTCTCACATAGAATTTTTCTCGCATAGAATACTGTTTAGAGTCCAGGACTGCACTGGACTGAGGTTCTTCTGGGAATCATCTCCTTTTATAGGTAACTATATGTCACGTGACATCTAAAGTTACTTTTGGTATGATATCACTAAACATTACATCATAGACCACATGACCTTTACTTCCCTATAAAAGCGGAAGCTACCGAGATGGAGGTCAGTCCTGACGCAGGTCTAGACTCTAAAAACGGCCTCCCAGCCTCGATGTAGTGGAAGCAGCACAGTATAAATTAAAAGGAGCCACATGACCACGTTCAAATGTGCATTTAGTGAGCATAAGGCAGTAATTAAAAAAAAAAATACCAACTGTACCATTCACGGTCACTGACCCCCAGACATGAAATATCCATCATTTGTCACTGTAAACACCTTCTAAATACAGTGAGTGAACAGTAAGTTAAAAATGTAAGCAGTAAAAAATAGTAAACCCTCTGACGTTACACAGTGCAAAATAAATACCACATTACAGCTGCCTAATGCATGCCCTCCCTTCTCCCTTTGCCCTCTTGATAAAATGTATGTAGGCCTGCCCTGCTGCACCAAGGTCGGGAGGCCGTTCCATGACATAAGGAACTTCGGCTTCACCAAGCCGAGAGCTCTATTCTACCATGTCGTGTGATTGGATGAAATCAACGTGTTGCATGGTTCATTGAAAACGTCATCTCTGACGTCTGCCATCATGTCTACAGGATCCATTTGGCTGCTATAAAAGGGTTGAAGGATAGCCGGAAGTATGTTATTTATGTAACTGCGTAGCCACAGGAGGATATACTGGAGTCCATCGGGGGCTCGATGATCATTGATAAGATTTAGAGGCTCAGATCCCGGAACGACCGAAGAAAAGTTCCGGTTTGGTTCTCTATAGTAATGGTGACTGTACGTGTACACTAAGAAGATCGGTTCTTTTGTGGCTGTTATAACTCTTCTGGCACAAAGAATTATATAATGTGAGAACTATGGTCACCTTCTCCATATTCACTTACATCCGCCGAAACGTTTGAAATTGGTTTAAAAATTCAAAGTTGCAAAATGTTGCTGAAATGCTCCAGGATTGGACACTGAGTTGATGAAGCAAAAATCGTGCTTCAGCTAAATTAGCAAAATGTCACGATCGGTACATGTTCTCTAAAATCAATGAAATGTGTTTGTGTGTAAAACAGCCAACGGTTGAGCTGTTGATATTGGAACTGTAAATATTGATTTCCGTTGATGCTTGCACCGTCGATTAATAAATGCAAGAGTTTTTTCTACCAAGTTGGATATTCTTCGTGTCACGGTTAGCCGTAATCTGTATGGGTCGTGATAGTCAACTGGTGTCAGCCTATCAGTAGAGGTCAGTCCAAATCCCATAACTGTGGAGTTGCCCACGTGAACTACATGGAAGGCACTGCGCCACGCCACAATGAAAATTCTGCATCCCATGGCGTTTATCACAATAAAAATTATGCATACCAGGGAGTGGAAAGAAGCTTTTCTGGTGCGTGTCGTAGGTTGCATGAAATTTTCAGGTTTTGCTTGAAGTATCTACATCATTAAAAACGTACGATGTAGACCTGTAGATTTTAAAAGGATGTCAAGCATTCCCATTTCTGAAGCATGGAGGTGAGCAGACTGAGCGAGTGATTTCTGCCTGTAGTGAAACTCTTCAATGTAAAACATATGGTTTTAACTGCATATGAACTGCAGACATTTTCTGGAATGTGGTGAACGAATTGTGACCAACAACTGAAATTTCTTAGTGATGCTCTGGTGACACAACAAAACTATATGAAGCAAGGATCGAAGCCAAGAGAGTGAGTGAAGCAAACGATATGGTTAGTTTTTTATTAAATTACATGGTGTTTCCTTTAGGTGGTTGTTGTCCAGATCAACAGATGACAATCTGTGCTGAAGGTAGCTTCAGTAATTTTTGCCCAAACTAACGGATGACAACATTGTTGTGATTGTTATTTCCTGCTCATCTACTTCCTGCACTTCTACTTCCATCCTTGGCTTATCACATCAATCAATCCTTACATCATTAAACATGTTCAGTGTGTTTATTTGTTTATTTATATGTGTGCCCTTCTACTCCTCTCGAAATAGTGCATTAAAAATTGAAGAAAGGTGTCGAAGGAAAGGATATTTCTCCTAGCTTCTGTTCTTAAATTCTGATTTGGCTCCTAAATGCCCCAAATTAGCAAAAAATTACCATTTGCAACAATCATCAACAATTATGGGAATGCAAGTTTTGCATTCCCAATAATTAGGCTTGCATGCAGCTTGTTGATACTGTAGTACCCGTTAATGCATTTCTGCTGTCGTGGTGGGTTCACGCATAATGATGTTGGCATCGTGCATAATTAACGGTGATGTTAGGATTTTCAGTGTCATAAACCCACATCTGTTTAAGATACGACGGCATGAATGTTAAGAGAAGAGTCATTAAATCTTGGCATTTTACTACTACCCAGAGGTTAAAGATCTGACTATAGGACGAATGACTTGGGAGTGAAGTGTTTTAAAGGGTAACGACATTCTTCTCTGGCTTATTCTGCTAACATACGACTTTTTGACACGGTACGGGTTCTTATATAATAAAGGGGGTTCGATACATAGTTAGCATGACTTTAGAAATACAGTCCTAGGAACACTAAGCCAATTGCAATTGAAACTAGGGTTACTGACGGAGCTACATTTTGACGCTTTTACTTGGCACATTATTCATAAAAGTTACTATTTGGATACTTAGTTCATGTTCAGGGACATTTTGGTACAGAACTTCTTAAATAGCATACTAGAATCGTACATGATTACATTATCCCCTTTGGAATGCAAAACGGCAGCCATGGGTAACGATGCTAGGGGAAAAAGGCAACTTGGACGCGTCGCACCAAAACAGAGAAGGGCAGAAGAAAGGACAGACCAGAATACCATATGGGTACAAAAGTAACAACACTTAACCGCAAGATCCAATCCAACAACAATCGACATCACAGTGTACTACACAACGATTGGTTGTTGGTCAGCCCAATACAATAATGCCTTAATATTTATAAAGACCCTCAACCTATGAGTTTGCAAACCGCAAAGTGGCAAAACTAATCTGTACGAGTGCAACACAATTAACAAATTTTGTTACCTCCCACAAATACTACAGGATTTGGCAATTTTGTATAACAATCAGTTACTGATAGTGATTGTATTAGCTTTAAGATCGTCGTCTTTGTTAAGTGTTGAAGTGACGTTTTGTTAAACATTTTCTTACGCTCTTCGTGCTGGTTTCAGCCTTTGTGAAGGCATGATGGTATTGGTATACTAAGAATGCTATAGAATCATTCAAATCGGACATGTTCATCCGCAATAATTCTGCCAGAATTATGTAAGTAACACAAACATAAGAAGGTTTGTTTAGTGCCAGATGTACAATTAATGTTTATTGCTAGGCTTTGTAGTTTAAACTGCTATTTTTTCGAACTGCGATTAGTGTAAAATGTTGACCGTGGTCAATCCTTCAGTACGCAACGTTGTGTTATCGAGTATCGGGATTGAGTATTGAATGCTTTGAATAAAACCGGAATCCCGTTATCATCAACGAACATTTAACGTCTATTTATTCGATATTCCATCCTGACTCCGTTGCAATTTAACGTACGTAACACATCGCAGCTTTCTGCAAACACCAACACAGATTACGTTAAATGCATAATAATTGGTGCAGGATTATTACATTTTCACCGCATTACATCAAAAGGTAAACCTTTTCTCTCATTTTTGTAGCAACTGTAAGTTGGAGACTGATAAATTTTCATTTGAATGTCGTAACGTACCTTTCAAAATATTGATGATGTCAACGCAGTTTGCCGTAGTATTTGAGATTTCTACTTTGACCTTGACCCATTCCTTTACCTTCACCTGCCACTTAATAAAGAACTCTAACTTACTGCTACACGACCATTTCAAGGTCATTGTGTGAAAAAGCATATGAACTGTGTGTGCACCATATTTGGGTAATATTTACTACTACAGGAACAGGATTTCAAGATCTAGTTTACCATATCCTTTTGTGTATCCTTTTTTTACAATTACTCTCATGTGCATAGAAAGTTACACCCCTAGAGTACATAAGTATAATGACTTGCACCGTTATTCATCTTCGAGGGGGAGTATTACTGGATATACTCTGTACCCTAATGTGACTTAAGGTAATGTTTTGTTGATTCGAACATCAGGATTGTACTGTAATAATTCTTAAATGACATTTTATTTCTATCAACTTGCCCAAGCAGCACCAGTTAATCAGGCACCGATAATGTATAAAGGGGTTGAACTTCTTACTGAAAACAATTACCAGATATAGACAACGAAAATTTGGGGTTTAAGATTAAGAACAGGTGGGGTACTATTTTAGATAATCCTGCACCAGCCAGGACTGATCCTTCTGCAACTATTGCTGATTATAATACCAAGAACGGTAATTGCATGTGCTTCTTTTGCCAAACCTTTTCACTCGATTTATTGTTTCAATTCCAAGGTGTGACCAACGTTCAATTCTTGAGGGATACGTAAAAAACGTTACAGGCAACATCACCAAAACTACAGGCAATTTTCAAATGCCATGATTTTTCCAACTGAAATATTTCCTTCCAACATAATTAGGGTTATTATTACGAGCCAGTCTTGTCTTGTAGGGGAAAAGGTTATTTCAGAGCACGAAGTCTGCATGGCTATTCTGAATGGGCTTGATAGACCTTTATTTAAAGTGACTAAAGAAACACTGTACCGTCAAGCGGCTTTAACATTAGAAACTAGTGGTGTACCAATTCCGGTTCTGAGTACGGTTCTGTGGTATCGGAACCAGTACCGGGACTGCTATCTTGGTTGGGCGATACTGACTACCTTTCAAAAATTGCCACAGACCACTAAATCACTTGATATTGTCATCTACTTTCCCTTTTCCAGGGATATGCGATACTTGGAATGAATATCTTGGAGATCTTGGAACAAAAAATTAATTTCAGCGGCTTAATCATCGTAAAACTGCTTAATAGTAGAATCTTGGATGAACAACTAACTCATCTTCGCGCGTTTTTATTGAGCCACTTACCTGTTGCCACCTACTTTTATTGAGTAGCTTGCATCATATTACCATAAAATCCCATCTAGGATGTTAATATACTAAGCAGAATACGTTACAGTTGATTCCTGTTTAAGGATGTCAGGATTTTATTATCATTAAGTCGTTTCCTATTTTGCTTTAGCGTTTCATAGTTTGTCAACACAACACCGCCATTATGTTTCTAAAGTGTTCGTTCGTTTGGAGTCAACAGTGCCCGCAATAAATCCGGGCTGCGAAAGTCTTCAAGTAATCAAGCTTTTGCTAAGATTCTTATGCATACGGGCAGCAAAAAATCTCCAAGCATGCTCTTATTCAGCTTACGTTTTTTTATATTAAATTTTTTGATTTAAATTTAAGTTTAAAAAAAAATTAAATTTAATACATCCAGAAAACAAAATTTTAAATCGTATCAGTTTCACTAAGGGGCTTGGACCAGTCAAAGAGCAAAATATCCTATTTAAAAATGCAGGTCCAGGGCAGAATTTAAAAAATCGTTTAAACTTTCTGGTTATTTTAAACTAGTTTTTTTTTTCTTAAGTTTTTTATTTAATTTTAATTTTTTTAATTAAATTTTATACATTTGGAAAGGAAAAATTTTGAATCATATCAGCAACACTAGAAAAAGGGATTGGCATTAATCCTTTTAGCAAAAACCTACCGTATCTAAAAAAATCGTGACATGTCTAATTTTTTAATAAAATTATTTTTTTAATTTTAATTATATAAATTTGTGTATATCAAAATTTTCAATTAAAAATGTACGTAAATTTATAAAAATTTGCTACAGTAGAACCCTGGACCCCCTGAACATAGTTAATTCATTATTTTTTTTTCCATTCGCTGTGGCACTGCCATTTGGTAATCGGAACCGGTATCGGAACCGTGCGGAACCGGTATCGGAACCATACGGAACCGGTTTATTGGTATCGGGACCGGTATCGGAATCGGAATTATGGTATTGGGACACCACTATTAGAAACTGTACAAAATATTTTATCACGTCGTCAGCTAACGGTTGATCAAATGCAAAACAATTTTATGCTTTATCCTCAACTGCCACTTCAGAGTCAATCGTATAGTAGTGTTCCAAGTATGTATACTTTGTCTCGCTTCTCTTCTGGTTAGTCTTTGTCTGTGGGTACAAATCTCATGGCACAAGTTAACCCCACTACATCTCAAGTAATGGGTTGTGTTAGACAACAAGAACAGGTTAATGCGGTTAATACAGCTTGTTGGTTCTGTAGTAAGGTATATCAGAAATTTTTCGAATGCATCATTCCTCGGGAAAACTGTGTTGGTAACCGTTGTTTGCTTTGTTGGGGGTATGGTCACGCCCACCAACAATGTAGCATCAATGCTACTAGGTCTAACATTCTTACACAACGGACATGGGTATGCGAATCGGTCGAATGCTGATGAGTGGGATGTGAACACAATTGGTGGTAGGTCCAAACAGGCTTGTAGTTTGCTTGTTAATGATAACATTCAGGTGTTAACAAACCAAACCTGGTGTTTTCGAGTTTGATTCAGGTGCAAATTCACATATTTCGTATAGTAAACCTAAAAATGGCGATTTAGGTAGTGTGTTACGACACAAGTAGGACTATAGGTGTCTGCTACAGTTTCATAATGGGGCATAAGATTGGTCCAGTTCTCATCCAATCGAAAAATAGAATTGCTAAAGATTTCTTACACATGGGAAGGTGTAGTTTATGCGCCGTCTGCACGATTTAGTTTTATATCTGTGGGATCGTTGCGTTCTTACAGCTACCAAATTCAGCATTCTAATAATAAAATTTTTTATTTGAACTAAAGGGGTATCCAGATTTGTATTCGTTTTTAAACGAATCAATAACGTTTATGAATCTAATGGTGAAATAGTAAACGTTGTTGCATGTCCTAAAAGGGGGTACAACAACTTGGAATGCCTTAAATCTAATATTGTTCTTGAGCAAGTTGGTACTGTCAGTGTCATGTGGACATGATGCACCGGCATTACGGTCATGTGCCAAATCAATAATGTCCTTACGTTAATGAGGTTAATGACTTGGGGATTATTCTTCTTTAACTGTTTGTTTAACTTCCACATTACTGAAATTACAAGCAAAGCATTCAAAATGTGTGATTTTTTTGCAGAGATCCCAATTTTTTTGTTAAAGTTGTTGAAACAATTATCGTAATTTATTATGCTATTGTTAAAGTCTATTATCTTACGCATGTATGGTTTGTAATCCTACACGTCAATACATGATTCATGAATTAGAAAGAGTTCAACGAAATTTTGTGAGATACCCGTGCTTTAATAAAGCTGGTATGAACAGGGACAATTTCTCTTATCAAAATTTACATTTTAAATTAGATCTGCCAACATTGCACCAATACAGCACTTCATTAGATCTTTTTTTTCTGCACAAGCTGATTCATGGCAAGGTGTATTGTCCTGATCTGTTGAAGCGGCTTGGCATTTTCACACCACATTGCCATTTTTGCCACTTATTGCCAATTTTTGGTGTTTCTAGAGTTAGGACAAATTGGTGTTTCTAGAGTTAGGACAAATTATAAAAGATTTTCATGGCATCATGCCCTTCCTACATATTGTAACAACCATAACCTGAATCATTTTTGTACAATTATTACACAATTATTACACAATGGTCTAAACTTGTGATAGATTCTTTTGCTGTGTAATGCGCAGCTCCCTGCGATTCTGTGATGGGGTATGCCTATAGAGTCAATATTTCAATAAATAAATAAGTAAATAAATAGAGGGTAAAACAACTTCTCAAGTCAGGTGCCATAATAGGTCCGACTTTGGTAGAAAAACCTTCAGAAGTTTGACAAGTTTGTGCGCAAACAAAAACGTGTAACATATGCCATCCTCGTTTGCATTTTGACAGTGGGATCTTGACCTGAGGGAACCGAGTAATGTCTTAGTTTGGGTCAAGCGCACTATTTTTTTTTACTGTTGTCGACATGTATAGTGTACGTTATTTTGTTTTTCCACTGGCATGTAAGCACTACGTTTTTGAAACATTTAGAAATGTAGTTGCAGAACAATAAAAGAAAACTGGCATTTTATTGCAGCGTATTTCCAGCGATAATGGTTGTGAGTTAACCAGTATTGCTTTTATAGCTACTGTGAAGAACTAGGATTTGCTCACGTGAGAAGTATGTATTTCTGTCCCCAGAACCACACATAAGCAGAACGTGCGCGTGGCATCACTAAAACAATGGCACGTTCTTTTCTTTGTGACGCAAATCTCCCCCTAAGTTTCTAGCCAGATGCTATTGTTGCAGCCACAGAGACGAAAAGACTCATATTAATGGATTGACAACTATGTATAAGTGGTCTGGACGAATACCGATTGTTTTGAAACATCACCGATTTGGCTGTCTAGCCTATTTGCATGTCCATAAAGTTCGATTAGAAACTTTTGATTTAACCTTGTCCCCTCTTATTCGTTTAAGTTACGATCACACGCAGAGAGTGTATAAGATGTTTTAATCCATCATCACAGAAATATTTGGGTGGTACTAATATTGGTTTTGTGAAAACAAAACTTGTTCACATTTGTTTGGAGGTGGCATACATTGTGTTCCTTCAGCCTGGTCAATGGGCAGTTGTAATTCTATGACATGAGTTGGACACGATAGAGTTGGACACAAATAACTCGACCCCTTGGTTGTAATCGTCCTGCAGTTGCTACGGTGCATTGCCAATATGTTATTCACGGCGTTTATGGGATGTCCCTCCGGAAATACTAAACTTACCAGTCATTAACTCACAAGATGGTGGTGATTCTTCAACAGAGTAAGAATTTAACAATATTAACATTGTCTTACTTTACTTTTCATTTCTTTATATACTAAGTCATGCATTATGACGATATACACACTGACTGCTTTTTTGCAATGATTTTGCTTGTATACATTATTGTATTCCAAACATTTCGTATTTTCTGGTTTTTATCTTCTTTTCCATTCTTTATGACGGTGTGATTACACGCTGGTCCCACCACGTTGGGTTTTACAGCCTTCAGTGTTCACGAGTGGGAGGAAACGGCATGTATTTTATTTTGTGCACTTATACAGTTGTCAAATTTGCTTTTTTAATGCTTATGTGTAGCAAATAAGATGACGTGTTTAGACGCTTTTGCATTACGTAAAGCGCAAAATTTTACGTCATAAAACCATTATTGACCTTTGAGGGGAAAATGTTTTATTATTCCCAGTAACTAGGCATGCACGTAGGTTTTATTGAATGTTTTAAGGTCATGTTATATAGAGATGGGTCAGTTTTGATAACGAATCACGATTTCGGTTTTCATAAAAACCGCCTGTCCCTTGGAAAGTAACTGTTTGTTCGGTTTTTGGAAGACTCATGTGTGTGAGCAGTAGTGGATCTCAGATGGCTTTGCTCGTACAGACTTTCATCGCCTTCGCTTGGCAGCAACAGGATCCTGCGTGCACCTAGTCCACCTCACTCAGCCTTGAGTTAGGCTTAGTTAATATCTATGGTCGGCTATCTATGGCCGTATGCTGTTTGCTGAGCCAGGATTCCAGTCAGCGATTAAATAAAGACGAAATAACTGCATCAAACCAGATGCAGTTTGGATTTTTTTTTTAGTAAAGTCACGAAGATTTTTTTTCTTTTTTTGTTTGCTTTTGAAAAATGCACTTACGTGGTGTGCTTATTGAAGTTATTGTTTTAGTGTTTCTTTTTAGGATAAATTACGGCATTCCATTCGAACCATGAAGACGGACTTTTACTAACAACAGAATGTTTGATTTGCGACATTTTACACCGTGAAGCCACGTGTGTTCGACGTAAAGAAATTGTTGATTTTTGGCTTGGCGCAGAACTCTCTATAAATGAAGGCCTTTTGGCACCAAACCGTGGCATTCATTACAAGCTGGCAACACGGACAGAAACAGCATGCACACAAACTGTCTTCTTGTATAAATTATTTGGCTCATTTCGCCTGAATGTTAAAAGTGTTTTTTGTAAATAATTTTATCAGAATGCAAAAAGTAAATGAAGTTCATTTTAACAAGTCGACAGTGGCCCATTGAATTTACATTGGTGGCAGCAGTGAAGCAGACCTTTCACGTTGAATTTCCACAGCCAGGTAGATGTAGCAACAGTCGGCGGTACAGTCTACTTTGGTTGCAGTGGTAGTTCCGGACTTTCACGTTAAAAAAGAAAGAAGCTGCATCAAAAGTTGTCGGTCAAGTCCACATTGTTGGCAGTGGTGTACCTCTCCGACTCATTAGATTCACGTTCCATGGCATAACTTCGGCTTTGGAGGCAACCAGCCTTGTAGGAAGATTAAAGGGGATTCGTGTTGTTCTCTGAAGACAAGTCAAGAAGACAAGAGAGCTGAGCTGGCGAAAAAGATTGCGGCTGAGCGAGGGACGGAAAACATTCCTATCACGAGAAGTGGGTGGTCAAGCAACACGTCGTCGCATGAGGAGGAATATTTCAGGAGATTCCTGTAAAGGAGGAAGCGAAATAGCGTTTGAAGTCATCGCTAGTGCAAGCCTGGGTTCGTCAGTAGATGTAAAAGTAGCCTTGACAGGATCTCCACAACACGGCAATGGGTAAGCTGTGCAATTTTTTTTTTACACCTTAGTATTAGGTCGTTTGGGAAAAAAAAGTGTTGTTTATTGCTTGCGGGAACTGTTGCGTGTTAGTGCTATAATTTTGTGTTGGTTACTTCGGTAAATAAGTAATTTGAACATGGAGTTGATTAGTGAGAAAACTGTAGTTGATTTCAAAGCTGTGTGCGAGGAATTGTGTTTAAAGGTGGGTTGGAGGATAGAACCTTGTTGGTGGATGATCTAGAAGAAGTTGTTAAATCGGTTGAGGAGGCTAAAAGGGTAAAAAATTTAGAGGTAGAAATACAGATGGAAAGGTTGAGTGTAAGAAAAGAAGAATTAGCAAGGGGAAATGCGTTAAAAGAAAAGTAGGGAGAATTGAAGAGGGAGAAATTAGCTAGGCAGGCTGAGTTAGAGAAAGAAAAACTTGCTAATCGTTACAGGACTATTTTTAGCAATGCACTACTCAGGAGATGTAACAATTGCCTTTGAAACAGTATTACACATTTGCCGATATGTAAATAGAGGCTGACTAATATGAACAGCCACACAAATGGCTAAAATAAATTGAAAGTGACAAATTTGTTAGGGAGGTTGAGCTAGGACGAGAAATGTTAGGTAAGCAAGCTGAGCTAGAAGTGAAAATTACGTAGACAAGCAGAAATGGAAAAGGTTAGATAGACAAGAGGAGCTAGAAAGAGACAAGCGGCTACAGCAACTGCCTAGTCACACCGGTTTTCTGTACAGTTCCTCCACTTCCAATGTTGACGCGCACACCTCTATCATGCACTACAACAGCTATCTGTATTATACTAATCTAAAAGCAGTAACCATCACAACTGCCGGTTAAAAATGTGTCAGCTTTTAGGCCTATTTTATATTTTAGGCGTATTGTCAGCTTTTAGGCCAAATTTTAACCAGCAGTTTTAATTTCGTAAGTAGTAGCTAACGAAGATTTGGATTGAATAGTAAGCATATTCATTTTTGCAACACGGTGCGCCTTCGGGCATCCAGTTATAGTATTACAATGTAACGAGCAACATAGCCTACATACAGATCAGTGGTAGTAGGGAAATGACGAGAGATACGATGTTGATGAAACCAACAGCAACTCGTTGCAACTTGACGTTGCCGTGGTAACATGATTTTAGACTTAATTTTCTTTAAAAGTAGTTTTAATTTCATAAGTAACAGATAGGCTTA
>JAHWFP010004618.1:39650-58056 GCA_023313725.1 Lithobius niger | reverse complement strand
TAGGTGCCCACAAACTTGCAAAAAGGTGGAGCACCATCAGAAAATTGGGCAAAAGAGCAATAAAAAAAGCGATAATGGGCAACATTTTCTGTGGAAGATGGAAATAAAGGCAGGCACTATTTTCTGACATCTGCATTCAGATGCCTCTTAAAAAACCATAAGAAACACAACCCCTGGACCACGGGATGCCCTCCAAAATTTAATTTTAATCAATAGATTTTTCAGTTTTTTACCAGAACCTTCATCAGTAAAAAATGCGTAAAAACAGCAAAAATCGTGAAAGGTGCACAGTAAATTTGTGTTGTTTTTATATATTTTTACTAATGAAGGTTCTGGTAAAAAAAACTGAAAATTTTATTGATTAAAATTCCATGGTCCAGGGGTTTTGTTTCTTATCACTAACCCTCGCCTGAAGTACTCTTAAAAAAAACAGTAATTACCAGTCCGTATGCAGCTTGCAAACCTTGAGTCATCATTATAGCTCTTGAATGGGCATGGATTTATGGTTTTTGCCTTTGTTTGAAGGAAAGGTTCGAGACCCGATTGGGTTTGTGTGGTGTACTAGCTACACCTGTAGTTGGGTGTAATTAACTATATTTATGTCTATATCTATGATCAGGTCCTTGTTAATGAGTTAATTGTATGCCTACCCACCAAGGTGTGCGCCACTCTACTAAACCACGATGATCTCCTAAGTAAGGTGTTGCCTCTTAACTGTCTGTTGTTGGTACAGACCAACATTATATTACACTTTGTTAGGCATTTATCCTGTTATTTAATGTCGATTGAATGAAAGACATTTGTTTTAATAACTTGTTTGGAAAAATTTTGATAAAATTCAGCTAATAACTTGATAACTTGGCTGATAAAATTTAGAGGTTTCTGCTTGTTGTTATTTTATTTAACTAATCGACTAGGCATTGCTGTTCAGTGGGGGAATGCTGCCTCCATCCTGAACACCATTCCCGCCACCTCATCCTTGGACAAATACATCTGCAATTTCTAATTTTTTTTGGTTCTCTCTTTTTTTGCAAACTTTTTCTGTTGTTTTGTTTGTTTTTGTTTCCTTTTTACTATGTATTGCGCTTATTTGTCTTGAGTCACTATGTGAAGATTTATTGATAAGTTGTACATAAATCGACTAGGCTCGACTAACCTGGTCAGAAGGTGCAGATAGAACCCGTTTTTGGTGTATTTTTCCAAGATGTACAGAATTTCATGAGCAAGCAGTCATTTTATTGGTTGCCTGTGAAAAAAATATGCTCTCTTTCCCTAGACTACCGTGAGAGAGAACTCCTGGCAGTCCTGTGCATGCGGAACCTAAGCAGGGGTGTAGCAGACCCTGTCGGGCAAATCTTGGCAGATTACAGGCAACTTAATGACAGGGCGCGAGACTTGCTTGGTGTGGCTGGGCATGGTGTAACCACCTTGCTTCAGATTTCTGAGCACTGTTTCACTGTTGGCAGGGTGAGTCCTCAGAGTCCATGGAAGTGGTGTCCGGATGTTTTGAAGGTGTTTGAGTCTGTGTACGTCGAATGTGACGTTTTTTTGTGATGCCTCTTTCATTCCGGCCACACTGAAAGGTGGAATTGGGGTGAGTGTACCGTCCCTGAAACTTTCACTTTCTCTTTCTTTAATAACAACATTTGTCTTAAAAACTAGGTTAACAAATGACGTGTATTGACGAGAATTGAGTTTATGCATTGGTTTCCGGTAGTGAGTGAATTCAACCATTATTTAGGATTAATTTGGTAATATTAATCGTAATAGTAACTGTAATATCCAGGAAAGCAGTTGTGTCACCTTTCACTTACTCCATAGTTTAGGAGAGGGAGGAGTGGAAGGAGTTACGAAACTCCTTGCATATTACCGTTGTAATTAATCATTAAAAAATCATTTAATTTGCCAACTGCCACGGCTTACAAAAGTTCTATCCAATACAATTCATTAGTCGACCCTATTTTTAAGAAAGATTGATTTATAAATTGAGTTGATTTTTTTTCACATTCAACCAATAAATCACTGCTTGATCATAAAATCAAGCACACTTGTGGCCAATTTAAGCCATCATAATTGATAATTTCAACAAAAAAGCAACGAACAGACACCTCAGAATTTTATTAACGTTCCTTGCTGCTGAAAATCACTCTCATTTCATCTTCAGCTCCTAAAATTAGGTTATACTAGTTGGATGCCAGGCAAACTTGGCAATCGAGAACCAAAACCTGCCTTCAAGAACACAAAAACGTTGTTTATTGAATCCCATGCACGGAACGTGTAAGGTCACTTACATAGGCCCGACGAACAACATTTAATGAAAATAATTTCGTCACATAGGCCTAATTTTAAGAACAATGACAAATCCAACACTTGTACAACATAGAATAAAACCAGGGCACAAAACCACACAAAACCTTGACACAAGACCTTGAAAAACCAATATTTTATTTCATGAAAAGCGATGTCGGACAAGACAGAACGTCGAAATTCTGCTTACTCTCTCAATGAACACCGTCCAATAACTATATCACGCCTGAAAGAACACAAATGAAGACGGTCCCTTCTTTCACAAACTAGGTCTTTCTAATTACACCTGCTCAGGGCCCAACACCCATATATATAGGCAGACCTGGCAGGCTTATTACTTCCAATTGCATTTGCAGCGAGCGAGGAGGTCGATGTTTCCTACTATCAGTTTCTAGCTGATTTAGGTTAGTTCGTTTTTACTTTTGAGTTTGATCTTGGTGCGTTGCTTGTTTTTCCCATTCCTATGGGATTTTTGCAATGTATTTGTAAAATGTAATAACGCTCCTTTGCATGAAAAGTAAGTTTGTTTGAAAATGATACTCAAAAGTCGCCAAGTGTCACAACATCACAATCTATCCGATGTTTAGTCACGTACCCTTTCTTGGCTTGATTTATTTTTAAGTCATTCTTGGAGTTTGAACTTGGTTTCATTTTACTTTGGAGTGTTAACGGAGCTTCCTGAAACATCACTGACCCACACTCAGTTCTGAACGGATCACATAACCAATATTTACTGGCCAGGCAGTGCTTCGCTCTTGGAAAAAAAAAACGAATTAACAATTTAGAAAAAAAATCATATTAGCAGCATACAATATCCAATGGCAGTTAAAACACGAGTATAGCTTAATGGTCAGCCAGCGAATCACATATTTGAAAGTTACGTTTGAAACGTTTGCACACGAGACGGACATGCTCACATATTGGCAATATGGATGGGCCTAGCTGGAAATGCCAGTATTTGCCTCACTTTTCCACTTTAGTGTTTGGATTTGTTTGTCCTTGTCTTGAAATTTGAGTTTTTCTTAAAAATCTTGCCACCGATATGGGCACTGGTCCTCCGGCTATGGCCACTCATCTTACAGATATTGCCACCGATATGAACACTGGTCCTCCGGCTATGGCCACTCACCTTACGGCTATTGCCACCGATTTGGACACTGGTCCTCCAGCTAGGCCACTCATATTACGACTATTGCCACCTATCTGGACACTGGTCCTCCGGCTATGGCCACTCATCTTATGGCTGTTGCCACCGCTATGGACACTGGTCCTCCAGCTATGGCCACTCAACTTACAGCTATTGCCACCGACATGGACACTGGTCCTCCAGCTATGGCCACTCATCTTACGGATATTGCCACCGATTTGGACACTGGTCCTCCAGCTAGGCCACTCATATTACGACTATTGCCACCTATCTGGACACTGGTCCTCCGGCTATGGCCACTCATATTACGGCGATAGCCACCAATATGGACACTGGTCCTCCAGCTATGGCCACTCAACTTACAGCTATTGCCACCTACATGGACACTGGTCCTCCAGCTATGGCCACTCATCTTACGGATATTGCCACCGATATGGACACTGGTCCTCCAGCTATGGCCACTTAACTTCCAGCTATTGCCACCGACATGGACACTGGTCCTCCAGCTATGGCCACTCATCTTATGGATATTGCCACCTATATGGACACTGGTCCTCCGGCTATGGCCACTCAACTTACAGCTATTGCCACAGACATGGACACTGGTCCTCCAGCTATGGCCACTCATCTTACGGATATTGCCACCGATGTGGACACTGGTCCTCTGGCTATGGCCACTCATCCTACGGCTATTGCCACTGATATGGACACTGGTCCTCCAGCTATGGCCACTCATCTTATGGATATTGCCACCGATATGAACACTGGTCCTCTGGCTATGGCCACTCATCTTATGGCTATTGCCACCGATATGGACAGTGGTCCTCCGGCTATGGCCACTCATCTTACGTCTATTGGCACCGATATGGACACTGGTTCTCCAGCTATGGCCACTCATCTTACGGATATTGCCACCGATATGGCCACTCATAAATAATAATAATAGACGTTGTCGGCCAATAAGATTACAGTTTTTAGGGGCCCTAGAGGCAGATGTTAAGTGGAAGGTTTTACCACCATCAGGAACAGTTGGTTTTTTTGCTGCAAGAGGGAGGAAACCGGAGTACCAGGAGGAAACCCTCGTGCAACGGGTGGGAAACAACCACAGAAAAACCCGTACACATACACTTCCCATAGCCAGGATCGAACCTGGGTCTGTACGAAGCCAGAGATGTACAGCCAGGACTAAGACGCCTATCGAATCTGACACCCCAGTGCTCGCAGCTACCCGAGTCATCTTATGATCATCTTATGCTATTGCCACCGACCGATATGGCCACTCATCTTATGGCTATTGCAACCGATATGGCCACTTGTCATATGGCTGTTGCCACAGATATGGCCATTCACTTAGTTTACTAATGTCTTCTTTCCGAATTATCTTTTTATTGTTGGTAACTATTTATGGCAGCTATTTCCTCTAAAAAATTCACATTTTAAATTTAGCTAACATTTTACAAATTTTAACTTCGAACAATTTTTTACTAAAAGATGTTAAATTCGTAGAGGATCGGCTATTCATTAGCAGAAGTACATCGGCGTAGTCGAATATTTCCTAGCACTTTTTATTTAATTTTATTGTGTCAATTTGTTTAAATCAATTCTAAATGATATCAATGTAATATATTATGTGCCTGTTTCAGACAGTTGCATTGATAAAGATGGGAATGACGTATGTCTCAATGGCGCCAAGTGCAAAGCTTTTGCGAATGGCTCCTACGCATGTGAATGTGATCCAAAGAAATCTGCTGGAGTCAATTGTGAAGGTAAAATAATTTTAAATGGTATACATATTCGATCAGATTTTTTTTAGTGGTGTTAACTGATGCACGATGCCTCGAAGAATGTTTATGATAACGACCTAAACAACAGTCCTCTAGTTTTTATGTGAAAAGTGAACCTCGCTCACACTCCTCCAAAAAATTAACTTGTATCCATTTCATAATTATCATTGCAATTTTTGGTTAGAAGGTTAATCGTTGAAATTAAATTTTACAAGACTTTACTTGATGAATATTTAATTTTGGAGATTATTCTTTACCAGTTTGTTATACGACTGGTAAAAGGATTAGAAATCCAAGTCATGAACCGTTTTTAGAGTCAATTTTCAGTTGCTATCTTGGATTACCATAAACTTAAAAATACCAAAAACTACGAGAAAGTTTACTTGAGAAGAATAGTCGCAACAGAGTAGTTTTCTACCTGATAAACCGGTTGGAAGTTACAAGTCAAAAAGTATTTGGACTTAATTTTAGGCTCGATCTTCTATTTTTATAAAAAAAAATTTAGTATTTGTAGTCAGTTTGTGTTCAATCTGAATAATAGTTTAGAAGTTACAAGTCAAAAAAGTATTTACGGGAAAGGATTGATAAAAGGGAAAGTTTGGGTGACACCATGCACGTAGGACTCAGTCGAAGTTTCCGAATTTGAAAAGATCTTTACTATAATATCTGAGGCCGGCTAAAAGGAAAGCCTAAAGGAAAGCCTGAAGGAAAGCCTAAAGGAAAACCACTTCTCCCCTCCTCGCGCCCGCATTGAAAACGCACTCTCCTACTCTACCTGCAGCCAAAAAGGAGCCAGGCATGAGTGGTCGATCAATCTGACAAGTCGTTGGGAAAATGTCCCGGGAAATGTGTCCCGAGAAATGTGACCAGCCCTGTGCATATCACGGGCGTCCTCTAGTATCTTATAAGATTGTATGGTTTATTTTCTATTGCAGTGGTATGCAGTCCTGACTGTGAAGACCATCAAACGTGCCAAGCAGATGGAAGCTGCAAATGCGACGATGGGTATTCTCCTGATCCGGCAGATGCAACCAAATGCATTAAAGGTACATGACGTATGCTGTAAATCTTTTTCTTATTAGGCACGTCTCTGATTGCCCCTGCCAATTTCAATTTCTGTTCTTTCTGCTCAATTCTTGTTATTTTTAATTTGTTGATATTTTCGAAATCTAAATTTAGCATTAAGAAAGCGTATAAAAACCAAACTAGCAGAACATTTTTCGATAAATGATGTCTGACTGTTCCGAAAAATGTTATGTATTACGTGTTATAAGCAGTGGCCAGTTTAAATTTGTGAATTGTGCCAAAATTAGTTTGGTTATGTGTCAGATGTGACCGCGTTCATAGCGACCAATTCCTACTCTCTTTTGTTCTGCATTCGTCACTATGAACACGATGAGGCTTGTTTCAATCTCTACCAAGAACACGGTTAAATAAATACGGATGCAACCTGTTTACCTTGCCTTTTGGACTTAAATGTCAGACTGTTTGAGCGGGGAATAAAACCCACGGCCTTTTAAATCAAATTCCAAGGTCTTACTGCTGAGCCATGCTGACACGACCTTTTTTTGCAGCATTTAACGCGCAAACATATGCATAGAAACATACATTATTCCAATCGCCACTGGAGGGACGCTTGCTCGTGCCCATGCACCAGTGGAACTGAAAGGTACACACAATAAGCGTGAAATTACGGATCCTATAGGACGAAATGCCAAATGGGCTATACGGTTAAATAAATCCGGATGCAAACTTATTTACGTTGCCTTTTCGACTTAAATGTCAGACTGCCGGAGCGGGGACTTGAACCCACGACTTTTGAAACAAAATGACGAGGTCTACAACTAAGCCATACTGACACAGCCCAAAACAAACAAAAGTGTATGTTTATATGTACATGTGTGCGTGTTAAATACTGCCTATGGACGTTTCCTTTAAAAAAAAAATAGGCCCTGTCAGTATGGCTCAGTGGAAGGACCTCGATATTTGGTTTCAAAGGTCGTGGGTTCAATTCCCCGCTCAGGCAGTTATGTCATCCATATTTATTTAACCCTTCTCGACCTCATTTGGCCTTCCGTCCTGTTCAAAAACATAGTGGCCACGAACATGATACCATTAGGTTGCATGAAAAGTACAAAAAGACAATGCAAATGTAGTGGTACAAATTTTTATTCATGTAGTACAACAATGAACCGATTGGGTCTCTGCTGGGACAGAGACTAAATACTGCCCTACAGTCGTTGTTCCTGGAATGAGGAGGAGGGGAACTCACTTCAAGACGTTGATGATGGAGGTCTCGTTTCTCTTCGGTCTTTGGGGTGCTAATGACCTAGCTGTTAACGTGCCATTAAGCCTCAATCTTCTGTCTTTGCCAACCCTAAACCGAAGTAATTTACCCCCTACATAGCACAGACTTTGAATATACCATCAGATGAGTTGTTTTGGTTGGAAAACGGAGTGGATACTGTCACCCAAGATCTTCTGTCCATCTACGATAAATGGGCAAAGCTGGGGATTGACTTATTTGCCGCTCGTCACAACATGCAATTTCCATCGTTCATCTCCCGCTTCCAGGCCCTCTTGCCTGAGCCACAGACAATCGCTGCGTCCCGTGCAACGTTATGTTTGCCTACATCTTCCCGCCTTTCTTCCTACTCCAGAAAGTCCTAACCAATTTTCGGCAGTTCTACGGGTTTTTTCTGGTAAAAAAACAGACCACCCAAAAACTGTCTCAAGAGGAACCAGTCCTCCCTACAACTGTCACATGACAGTCATGCTAACCCAACTTTGTGGACAGACTCATCATCTCAACCCCGCCATTATACATCATCATGGTTGGAAGCTTTGAAGACCAACCTCAAAGCAGTGGGCTTCTCCTTTGCCATTACAACCCTGCTTCTCCAATGCCACAAAGCATCTGCAATTAAGGTTTACGAGGCAAAGTCGCATAGGTGGTTCTCTTGATGCACAGACAACAACGTTGACCCTCTAACCAAGGAGTGCGGTTCCTTGTTGCATTCCTTAAACATTTTCCCCCTATGGCTATCGAATGCTACCGTTCCGTGATCAATTCGGTCCTGAATTGTTTTAATTTCTATGACACGAGATACAGGGCTGTCTTTTCCAAGGTCATGCCAGCCTTTGAACACCAAAGACCTACGGTTGATCGCCATTTTCCATTTTGAACATACTCCTTGTTTTGTCAAGCCTTATGTTCAATCTGTATGAACCCATCAACAAGGCTTCTCTGTTTCTCTGACATAGAAGACTGTTACTCATTACCATGGTCCCACGTTGTTGGTGGCATGTTGTTGAGCAACTTGAGGTTGTTCCAGCTGTTTTAGTGATTTCTACTCTTTTCATTGTGAACATAAGGCAAGAAATTATTAACGAAAATTAAATTGTGCTTCATGTGTATGACTGTTGCGGGCCTTGTGTTCAACCAGGAACGCATTTTTTATGACCTTTCTCTAGTGGTTAAAATGTGATAATCAAATGTTATTGTTTCATAGAGTTACGTCGAAAAAGACATAGAGCTATAAGGACCCAACAAGATTTATTTCGATGGGTTTTAAAAGCTCACTTGATTACAAGCAGAACAATGTATGCTTCGTTAGAATTCCTTAACTATTCAGGATTCCAAATTTACTATGCGAGCGTTACATCGATAAATTCGAAAAATCGTCGTTTTGTTGATTATAATTTTGATCAATTACGGCAAATTCGAGATCAGAAATGCTTTTTGGGCTATCTAGCAATGTGGAAAAATTCATAGCAATCTGCCCGTTAGTTTGGGCCCCACCCAGACTGCAGAAGTGCAACAAACCAACCAACATTTTACAATTCAGTGTTCGTCATAGGCTACGCTTCGCTCGCTCTGCTCTGCCAATCTATTACGGGAATCCTGTCATGTACCAACCTATAATTGTTATTACTTGAGTCGTATATTCAGTTGAGGAATAAAATAGTCTCTCACCCTTGTCACTCGCATGCTGTATGCTTGGTGATAGTGTTTTGTTTCTTTTCACATGCCTTTGACATTGTATTCCAATTTGTTACAGACTGCACACCTGAAAATAATGCTGCTTGCATGGTGAGTCCGGATACTCAAAATACTTGCAAAATTATTGGAGGAGATGACTTCGAATGCACGTGTACTGGCATTTACGAACAGGGTGCTACCACCGCTGAATGCAAACGAAAGGGTAAGCGTTCAAATGACTGTTTACTAATACAGTTAGTTCCTTTGAGGGTTTCCAAAGCTGCGCCCCATCAAACCGGGTAATCGAGAGTATTTAGATTTCAAATCAGATTTTTTAATAGCTAAAAGCATGTGTAATGTAGAAACCAGCTTTCGGATATTGACCGAGTGGAATCAGTTCAGCGCCGCTACACTAAGTCTATCCCAGGACTACATAATAAACCATATTGTGAACGGCTTCGGATGTTGGGTCTGGAAACTCTTGTAGTGCACCGTTTAAGGGCTGATCTTGCCCTGGTGTACCTCATTTTGAATGATGTGCCAGCGGCTTGTTTACCTTTTTTCTAATTGGTTGGAAACACAAAAACCCGTGGCCACTCTCTTAAACTGAAGCTACCACCATTCCGTCTTGATTGTAGGAAGTTTTTTTCTCGGTCCGGGTTGCACCTGTTTGGAATGCACTGATGGAAGACATTGTCTCGGCTAGCTCGGTACAGACTTTCAAGCGTCAACTTAATGATTTTAATCTGCAACCCTTTTTATCCCGTCCATTTTAATCGTTTTGGTTTTTTTTCATCTGCCCTTGTTACTCTTTTAATGTGTCAATGATCAGTTGTTCCACAACTTTGTTTAAAATGTGGTTGGGTATCAGTGGCAATGAATGTTGCCCTTCCCATCCACCCTGGTTCCTAGAGATGAACAGGAAACTATTATTATTATAAAGAAACTTCATAAGTTGTGGCCGAAATTTTCGTTATTACACCAAAGTTATAAAACTTTGCTTACTATAGATATTGATGCTAATTTAAAGGGATATACATTCCAGCACCATTTTTCTCGATCCACCACATCAAGTACGACCCCCAAAGTCTATTTCCTTACCGCTAGTCAATCCCTTGGTAAAAATCCGTTTTAAATTGTGGCGTCTAGAAGATTTTCTGTTGACTAATTGTTATCTTTATTTACTGTATCCTACACATATATGATGCTTTGCGCGCTTACAATAATCATGACGTTTCATCTCTGTGTGTGCATAAACTAATTTTCTAATAATTGCCATGAAATTAAAATTCTAATAGACTAATGCGGTAAAAATTATAATTAATTATTCCAATAGATCGTCGAAACAAAATTATAAGACACTAGCCTAGAAAATTATAAAATTGTGATGTTAAAATACGAGAATCATTCCGGTTTGTGACGACACAATCTTTAACTTGATGCCCTTTCGTGTACTATTCCCAAAGCCAATCGAGGCAGCAGCTACGTACCTCGCGGCGAGGAATGCAGCTATCACCCCAGCCGACCTTAGCGCTGATAAATGCGGGGATGGTGATCTACGCGTTGCTGTTATAAGGCACGTGGAATGTTATAAGGCAGGCTGAGTGTACCTTTAATGAAGATTGTAGTTATGTTTTCTACGCAGTCAAAACCTTTCATGTGAGGCTGCTTGTAATTTCATGTTGCTAGCTCATTGCCACAGCAGCTTTAATTTCCAAACTAATTTTAAAAAATAATGCTCACTATGGGACGAGATAAGAAGCCTAAATATCACCTTTAAACCATAAAAAAAAAACGTAAATATAAAGGCATAGCTTTTCGGTAAATATAAAGTTTAAAACTACTTTTTAAAATAAATGGATACAGTCGACATACAAGGTTTAGGTTTAACTTTAAACTGTTCACATTTAAAATAGTTAATATCGAGTTCTGAACTAGACATAATGTTATGCATTACTGAATTTGCGGACAAAATATTTATTCCAAAGTTCACTTCAGTTATTAAGCCCTGAAAACCCGTGTTTACCAGCATAACAAAATTAACTTCGAAAAAAACCAAGCCAATCTAGCGATACTTGAAACCGTTGGAGACAATTTGGCTTCACAGTTGAGGTAACACGTGCAGTTATCATGACAATAACCGTTCAGTACCTTCCAAAACTACAGTAAGGTCTCTCCCAACTCAACAGAGGATTACAACAAGTGGAAGTGACAGTACGCATTTGACGTGACTAATGGATTTTTAAGTCGACAAGCAATAACCAGCAGAGCTACTTGATTTTTAGCGTGTGCGAGGTATGAACATTTTCGATTAACCCCAGAACCTGTTTCTCTCATGCGCACGCTGGAGGGATGAGTCATGTTTGAAATCATGGCCAAGCCTTAACAACATAGTTTCTCTCACGTGCGGGCTGGAGGGTTGGGTCATCTTTGACATCAAGGCCAAGTCGTAACAACACAGTTTCTGTTAAATGCGTGCTGGAGGAATGCATCACCTTTAACATCACTGCCAAGCTTTAACAACATAGTTTTTCGCACATGCGGCTGGAGGGATGAGTCATCATTGACATCATGGCCAAGTCATAACACAGTTTCTCTCACATGCGCACTTGACGATGAGTCATCTTTGACATCATGGCTAAGCCTTAATAACACTGCATTCCGAGTCAGACTGTCCAATAGTTGAGTTTTGTTGGATTGCAATAGTTATTTTGCAACGTACAGTTGGTCATTTCTGACAGTATTGAAAAAAGAGGTGTAATGGGAAGATTCCATGAATAAATACTAGCAGTCTGTATTGTTCCTTGTGATCACATTTTGAGCACGATATGGGGGCAAGTGATTTGATTTCACTCTACTTTCTTCTGCGCAAAGAAAATGTCTGAACTTTGTTATTAATGCTATAATTTGAACTCTGCTACATTTCTTTGATAAATACAGATGCAAACCTATTTATGTTGCCTATTGAACTCAGGAACTGAACCCTAAACCTTTGAGATCATAGGCGAAATCATACCGCTAAGCCATACCGACACTGCCTATAGCTCGGTGTCAGTATGGCTTCGTTGTTTGGTCTCAAAGGTCGACGGTTCAATTCCTGCTCAGGCCGTCTAACATTTAAGTCCAAAAGGCAACGTATATAAGTTTGCATCTGTATTTAATAATCACTGACTGAGGTGATTTGGCTTTCCATCCTGTTCATACTTTCATCGCAGTTTAGATGCAAACTGTCCATCACACACACACACACACACACACATATATATATATATATATATATATATATACATACATCTGGAGACAGTTTGGTACCTATAACATACAGAAAGCCCATCAATAAACTCTGCTCTGCCTCCAGACTGTATGAGTTTGGTTAAGTGTGGTTTATGGTTTTCTATGTTGGCAATAGATGGCGAGCTCTGTCAGGGCCAGGAGAGCCTTGCCGAAGATAGGAAGACTGAAATTCAACAACCTTTTGTCATACAGCCTATCGAAATCTCGCGTAATACGATTGTGTGTCCATCATATATATATATATATATATATATATATATATATACAAGATCGGTAAATCGGTTACTTACAATCGGTGCAACTTCCGGTCAACTGACAGAACTCAGAAAAGCAGTTTAATAAAATAGTCACGTTACCGTTAAAGTAGTTGCTACATTAAAAATTCGTTTAGGCTCATACGGTTTGTCACTTGGTTGAATTTAGGTAGTAGGGAAACACAGCAGTTGACATATATATAAGAACTCGAAATCGGTTAGGTACATCGTTGGAATCGTTACAATTGCAAAGATGTTACGTTAACACTTTAACAGCAGCTAATAAGCTAACCATCATGTGCTTTGAATGTCGAAAGTTTAGATTTTTACAAGTAACGATCAAATTCAAAATAGGAAATACATAATCGTATTACGCGAGATTTCGGTAGGCTGTATGACCAAAGGTTGTTGAATTTCAGTCTTCCTACCTTCGGTAAGGCTCTCCTGGCCATGACAGAACTCGCCATCTATTGCCAACATCGAAAACCATAAACCGCACTCAACCAAACTCATACAGTCTGGAGGCAGAGCGGAGTTTGTTGATGGGCTTTCTGTATATTAAAGGTACCAAACTGTCTCCAGATGTATGAGTTTGGCTTAGTGATTTTCGTTGGCCCTCCTCGCTCCACTCTCAGTTGTCCGGCTTTGTTCGGCTATAGGTGTATTTTTACCAAGACACATGTGTATCGTTCCGAAAATCTCAAATATAAGGTCGTTAAATCGGTACAAATCTGTAGCCTACAATAACAGCGGCATTCATTTTTGGTCCACTGACACACCCCAGAAAAGCTGTAATAAAAATAGTCGCGTTTCCCTGAAAGTAGTTGGTAGGTTAAAAACTCGTTCAGGCTCATACGGTTGGTGTTTTGGTTGAATTTATATGGGGTTAACACTTTTGGTTAACAGCAGCTAACAGTCGAGGGACCACGCTCACTCCCGGCAAGGCTATCCTGGCCATAGACAGAACGCGCCATCTATCGCCAACTTCGAAAACTGTAAGCCACAAAGTCATACAGTCTGGAGGCAGAGCGGAGTTAGCTGAAGGGCGTTCGGTGTGTTAAAGGTATCAAACTGTCTCCAGATGGATTGGTTTGGCTTGGTGGTCTTTGAAGGCCCTCCTCGCTCCAATCTCAGTCGTTTTGTTTTTAGATGTATTTTTTACGAAGACACAAGGTATCGTTTCGAAAATTCAGTTATAATATTGCTAAATTGCAATCACGGGTGAACAACTCATTTCTAGTCCGCGGATAGGCTTTTTTATGATTGAACATGCCTCAGACATAAGCTGGCGTCTATGGAAGGTAATATAAACGATTTTTCACAGCAAAAAGCTGTCACAGATATATAAACGTTGTGCACTCTACATTTATGTGTCATAATTTCACACCGTGCGAGGCACGCGCTTTGCTAGTCTTCACGATCACACAGTTAACATTCATTGAAAAGAATTCAATCAAGACCTTACTGTTCTGGTTAATAATAAACATCAAGCTCAACAAGCTTCACATCAAGCATCAAGCATCAAGCTTCACAGTACATATCGAATGCAAGAAACAAATGTATAACAACGACAGTGTTTCTATATTTCTACTTTTGTTTCAGACTGCTCCCCAGGAGATTCTGATAACTGTTTGGTGGCTGGAACTAATAATGAATGCATAGTTACTGGCGATACTACATACGAATGTAATTGTAAAGGAAAATATGAAGAAGATGGCCCAGAAAAATGCAAACTCAGAGGTAAGATGCACCACAGTTAGAATACTGCAACTCTTAGATTTTTGCCAACTGTAAGGTAAATTTGGCAACTAAACTATGACGTCATGTTATGGATCAGTACGAAGTAACAGAAACACGACATATCATAATATATGAATCTCAAAATCAGTAGGAAATCAAAATTCATTTTGTTTTCAGACCAGCCATTGTTGGAAAGTATTATTATCTTTTGAAATTGCAGTTGAAAGTATGCATGTAGAAATAAACTTGCTTGTAGAAATAATGGACAACCTATTTTGCACCGTACGACACATAAAACTTGAAATTGGTTTTGCTGCCAGTTACTGATGCACAGAAAAAAGCAGACCTGTAGGGTTTAAAAAGGTTGTCAAACATTCCGTTTTGAAACACGGAAGTGCGTGGATTGAGAGAGGAAAGTCAGCAATTTCCACGTAAACTAAACCTTTTCAGTGAGTTTCTGGCTTTTGTCGCAATCATTCATTCACTCTCACCTTCATAAGGACTTAGGGTGCGTTTATGCAACAACTAAATCCGACATCGTTTGAGCAAATGCTTGCAGTTTTATAATTCGTGACAGTACAATAAAGAATTTCTTCTGACGAAACAATATTCCCAATTGCTTCTAAACTCAATCATTGACTTGCTTCGTTGCAACATGGCAGAGCTAAAACAGCCGCCAAGTTGGAATTTCAGATAATTTCTAGCTTCTAGCTGCGAGAATGCAAAAGCGAGTCGTTGCGTAAGCGAGCCCTTACTTCTGGAGCAGTAGACGAATCGTATGTTTTGGAATCAAAGAAATTACATGAAGCATGGATCAACACCAATGGAGTGAGCGAAGCGATCCATACTGCTATTTTATATCATTAAAAACGAACGTTGTGGGTGCGTGCGTGTTTCTAAATTTACTCCTCTGGGAACTAAGGCTCCTACGAAGCTGATAGTATTGCCAAATACAAACGGATAGGCCTATTGCCGGATTTTTTTTTATCCTCCAATAAGTAAAAAACTGCTATAAGAAGTGTTCTTGGTGACAGGTAGAACACCTAAACGCGGAAAACTGGTTTATGATGAGACAGTACGATCCGGAAAACTAATCGGAAAGATACTTGTTCGCGAAAAATACCGTAAAAGGACGATACATTTTGCGTCATCCTTAGTTTTAGATGTTAACAGGGACCTTGGATTATATGTAGTTTGATAGGGTCTGTCCACTTAGTATTATTCTTAACTGCGAGAAACCGTGCGAGATTTTGGGAGCGTCTGACGTCTCTGCTCCCATTTCGCACTATTTTACTGATTCTTGCGTCTAATTGGCTGTTGATTTTGCTAATGAATAGACAGAAAATTAGACTGACAAACGAACGAATAGTATCAAACGTAAGCTGAACAACTCCAAGTGTTTAAATTGTTTAAAGTGCATTAAGCTACCGGTCGAATCGACAATGCGACTGAAAATCTCAACGTTAGTTATCAGACAGAGAGCACCGTCACAAGTGAAAAACGTAAAAGCACGCCATTCTTTTGGTTTCGACTCAACGACGTCAGCTACTCTCGTCTTGGGTAATCTGGTAAGAATTTGTCTTGTTTTGTTTTAATAATGTGTATTTTAACGTTCAGTAAAGATTGAGCGATCAGATATTTCATAATTATTCATTAATTTTGTTAAAAACTACCGGCTAGTTGAAACTAAACTTTTTGTTGGTTTCGAAAAACCAAGCGCCGTCTGCTTTGGGGAATGGTTTGGGACCAAAAACGTAACCAACTAAATCTCGCTCGTGTATACTTTACCACGGGAAATAGCTGTGCTGTAGCTCAGATGCGTTCAACTGAGTGAACTGACCCAGTAGATAGTAAAAGGTCCCTGATATGTTAATATTGGGATATTTCAACTGGCTGGACGAGCGGAAAAAGCAGACCGGTAGGTTTTAAAAGATTGTCAAAAACGTTCACGTGGAGATTGATCCCGTGGAGGTTTCTCCTTCATTGAGCGTTCTGAGTGTATGATTTGTCTTCCCTCTCCATTGCCTAAGGCCGAGAGCATTCGGTCGGATGGAGTCCTGGTCATGGTTATGACCTTAATAACGGGTTCAGTGAATTATCTTTATGCCAGTGGAGGATGTGGCCATAGCGGTTAAGGTGCTATGAAAGTGAACCGGGGGGCGAACTGGGTAGCTGGTTTGAATCCGGGTCATGCCACTCTGACGAAACGTAAGTGCATAAAGGTGGCTTACTGAACTACGTTATTTCTAATGTATAATTTTCATTGGCGGCTTTTTTTTCAATTTTCCTTTTCATTGATCAAGCATATCGAGCGATTTCCACATACAGTGCCCCTTTTTGTTTTAAATAAAAATGTTCCGGAGAAGTACCCATACAGACACGCAAGCAAACAACAAATGGTACGTTTTTAATGACGTGGATGAAATGGAAGCGTGCTAAGGCATGTGATGAGCGAACTGTGAGAAACAATTGCAATGAACAATTGCACCCAACAACCAGTACAACGATTTTTTTGATACTGTGGAGAACAAAGAAACTATTGAGTGGCTCATCTCAAGTAAAATACCATTCTCTTTGATCCCAAATGTCTCTTTCAGTGTGCAGCGACGACCAAGAAATAGCATGTGTTATTGCAGGAACCACTAACACGTGCGAAATGACAGGTGAAGCCACGTATGAATGCCAGTGCTCAGGAATATATGTTCGCCCACCTGGAGATCCACCCAGTTGTAAAGTTAAGGGTAAGGGTATATTGAATTTTGATGACTAATGCGTCTTCTTTTATATTGCATTAAAGGTTTTTGGTTTTCCTTTTTAGACTGCGACAGATCTCAAAATGCGGAATGTGCTGTGCAAGCAGGTGTAACCAACAACACGTGCAGAGTTACTGGAGACAACGACTATGTTTGTAGATGTGTAGGAATATACGAGGAAGAGACGCCACAGAAATGCAAATTAAAAGGTAGATGAAATAGAGTTGATGTCATTAAAATAGGGTTTCAGACCTCCATATCTGGCCTTTGCAAGCAACCCATAACTTCTATAGAGATAATTACTTATTATACTTAAATATTACTTAAATATTTCAGCATAATTGCCAAAAAAAATAAAAATAAAAAGACTGTTAATGTTCCTAATTGAACCGGTTCAGCCACACGAGCATTAATTTGCTTTGGCTGACTTAAAGGCTCAAAGAAATTAATTTTAAAAAATAACTCAATGTTTATTTATTTTACATTCATATAATCACGCATTGAGAAGCTTTCACGTTTGGTGAAATGTAACGTTTATTAATTAGGTTGCATTAAGTGAAATATTATACCTCAAAATAATTTATCGACCTGAAAGTTTAAAAAAAAAACCGATTTGTTCACGATGGAGTCGGTGTTACTGCCGCAAATTCTGAATTCCGTCAAACTGAACTTGCAGCAACAACAAGCTCAAAACAGGAATGCCTTCAACAAGCTAAAATTTCAGCAATAATATCAGAAAATGTCAGCTTCTTGGCTTGTCTGTAGGCTGATAGTCAACTGTTACAGTTATGTCAGCAATTTGCATTTTAGCGTCTAAGTGCCATGTTGTTTTATAGATTATATTGGGCGTTACTCCAGTTATCTTTCGAGTGGTCGTAATTAGCTAGTAACCTGAGTTAATTTAACACTGTGTGTAATTTTTCTGCCGACCTTACAACGGTTCGCACCGGCTGGAAACTTATGCCTCTTAACATTGCTTTGGTTTAAAAATGATTCTGGCGGTTCTGTAACTTCCCTTCCCTTTTTGTAGCTTCCCCTCCCGTCCCTTTCTGTATAGCTTCCCTTCCCTTTCTGTAGCTTCCCCTCCCGTCCCTTTCTGTATAGCTTCCCTTCCCTTTCTGTAGCTTCCCCTCCCGTCCCTTTCT
>JAHWFP010004618.1:4653-39550 GCA_023313725.1 Lithobius niger | reverse complement strand
CTTCCCTTCCCTTTTTGTAGCTTCCCCTCCCGTCCCTTTCTGTATAGCTTCCCTTCCCTTTTTGTAGCTTCCCCTCCCGTCCCTTTCTGTATAGCTTCCCTTCCCTTACTGTAGCTTCCCTTCCCTTTCTGTAGCTTCCCTTCCTTGGCACGGGGGATGGAACACGAAGTGATGCTTTATTTGCACGCCTTTGTAAGCTCATACATTTGCAAGCGCCTGGTATTATTCCTTTTGTGGCGTGGTTTGTACAAGCTATGAAATTTCTGTTTCGTTAAAGAGTGTGGAAATTTGGGGAAGACAAATTGTGAGGTCGATACACAGAATGATGGCCCAAAACCCAATGCTTGCATCTTGACTGGAACAAACCCAGATGATTACCGATGTAATTGCTACGGAATATATGAACAGGATACTGACAAAAAACACTGTGAACTTAAAGGTAAGTTGGAAAGTAAAAAAGAAAACTATCGAGTAAAAGTAAATATCTATTCATAAACAATGAAACGACCATCAAAGCAGTAGGATTAATATAGAGCCATTTAGACGAGAAAAATTCATGTGTAATCGTCGGGCAAGAACGAGAACCAAGATCTTACGAGTAAGTGTAGACTGAGATAGCAGGAATCGTTCAATCACTGCAAAAGCACCTTTATGGTTTCACAACGCAAGCCTGATTTCATGTACGGTGACTCGTTGTCTCGTTGCTCGCGCACCACATGTCTACAGATTACTATAGAGCAGTGACACGACGTAGTATTATTGTATATAACTCTATGCTGGAGCCTTCATGGGTTAGCTGCAAGGGGCACTGCAGAGAGGAACAGAAGGGCGTCATACTGAAGCCGATGTTGGGAAGAGTGATTTCTTAGACCTAAAACGCGCGAGTGTTGTTGTTGGAGAAAACAACGTTATTTTATGCCTAAGAAATCCGCTCTTCCGTTGCTTTTCCCTCCATTTTTATGTAGTGCACCTTGTAGTTATGCCCTCCAAAACCCATACTGGTGCCAATATGGCGGCATATGTCACTGCTCTATACATAAAGTGAAACGGGTGAAACCAGCCAGCAGTTATATCGTAGAACTATGCGTTTTCTTTTTGTATAATCACTGACATGATCACTGGAACTCGTGCTGAACGTTTTTATTGTTAACTTGTCTCACTTTCTAAGTAATTTCTTGTGCCACTACGTTGTCCAGAGCTTTCTAAGAAGCTCTTCAGTTTTTGATATCCCTGTCAACTTCCGGTAATGGCTTTTACTTGATGCTAAAACGCTTCTTTATGATAGCTCTGGACAATGTATTGGTACAAATAATGACTTAGAACGTGCGACAAGTTATCAATAAAGACGTTCGGCGCGAGTTCGAGGGTGACAATGGCGCAAATGTGTAGCCTAAAATTTAATTTAATACAGGTTTGGATTTTTCTACGATATGACTTCTGGTTGTTTTCACCCCTTTCATATGTATAGAGCACCGTCAAGTGACGTCATATTGGCTACAAGAGAGATACCTTCAAGGGGCACTAGATAGAAATGGTGGGTTAAACAACGGCACTTCTAGTCAAGCCAGTGCTTTGAGAGCGGTTTTCGTAGGCTTAAAAAACCGTTGTTTTCTCCAATCCTTTATGTTGCTTAGGTTGTAATTGGAAACTAAAGATTCCACTTACTTAAAAATGTCATTAACTGCCAACAAATCGATTAAAATCGCGCGTTTTAGGCCTAAGAAATCCACTCTAATAGCATTGGCTTCAGTAAGACGCTCTTCTTTTCCCCCACTTGTGCACCTTGCAGCTAACCCAGTTACTGGCTCCACCATAGAGTTATATACCATACTACTACGTCGTGTCAATTTCCTATAGTACTGGCGCGCGAGCGACAAGACGACGTGTCCCCGTAGTTTCATGTTTTGGCCGAACGCCGGCACGTGAATTATGTTTCTTTAGTCACATCCTAACCTTTGCTGCAGCTCTGCTTCGTTGGTGCTACAACATTGTTCTTTTCATTTAATTGTAAGTTTTTGCAAAAGACCGGGTGTGCAGTGTTATCAGTCGTCCAGGGTGTTTAATGTACCTCTTCATTAACAATTTGTCGGTGTCAGAGGCTATGCTTGCATTCGAGAGTATGTGAGAGGGAATTCGCCATTTCTGAAGGGATTTTGAGGTCACCTCATCACACGCGTATCGTACACGCCAAGAAGCAAGATGGCAGCTGCCACGTGTATCGCTGATTCAGATGAACAGTAGGAATGTAAAACCTGAGTGTGCACATTAGTGTCTTCAAAACAGTTCGTAAATCTTACATAGTTGTGTTTATTCTTCACCTATAGCTAGTTACTCTGAAGGTAAATTTTCAGCATAGTTTCTCAGTGTTATCATAGTTTAAAGCTACCCCCGAAACTAAAATTCAAAACCACGTGAGTCGTGCGCTGTTGAGTTTTAAGCGTGGTCGCGAAGGAGCATGTCTATGAATTACAACTACCACGTTCCAGTTATAAAGCTGAGAATTTTAGCCGTACCAACACCCATATTTGAATGGTTTGACACCGATCTATAGTATCCGTGGCCTATCTTGAGTTCGCCCCAGAACGAACAGATACTCGATTGTATGTTTTGGGTAGCAGAGTGCCTTGTTGATATCGAAGATGGTTACAAAAACAATGGCAGCCGTCGATTAAAGCCACCCCATCCAGGAAGACGTAGCCCCTCATAAAATACTTCCAGGACTCAAGATACACCGAGCACATAATCGTAAGCTTTTAGAACGTAATCGCCCAGTTCAACCGACAGATGGAGCATGGACATATCTTTATTACTGGTCCTTCAGAAAGATTCTAAGAGTTTTGTCTTTTTAAGTTTAGTTTCAAAAGTATTTGCATGCTGTCATGGTGTTTTTGACCAGTCGAATATTATAGAAGGAAAATACGAAGCCTTGCCCGATTTCATAATTTCCGCAGTTTACAACAAAAATGTTACGTACACATCGAAACATAGAATAAACTATCAGAAAACTAAACAATAGGCAAATTTGTTAGCTGAATCTCACCAGCGTGTATGAAAGCGTATATGTGTGAACTTGGGCGGTTACTTTGTTTAAAACGTAGATAGCTCGATATTGGATGATCCTACGCATTTAGATGAGCCAGGAGGTGTACCTCATGGTGGACACAAGTTCCTCACCCCTTCCCTGACATGGACTGTGTCCTTGGTGTCGTGAACAACGGCTTAACCCACTTTTTCCCTCTTAACTCGTGAGAAACCTATTATTGTCACTTCACGTCAGCGTGTGATCTTTACGATCGCTTTGTTTACTTTGAATAGATGATTGTCGTTGGGTTGCATTGCTGAGTTACTGGAAACGAGGACAACACAGAAATAATTAAAGCGGAGCGAGCGAAGCGAACGGAGCTCCTTAGGGCCCATTTATAATGTTGATTTCGAAGCGTACGCGGGACGCTCGGCGCGTGAAACTAAGAGTTTTTCCCATGCTCAACGCTTAAGCGCGACCATTTACAATTGTAGAGCAGGTGGGCCAACGCACGCATTTTGCTATTTTCAAGCGTCACGCGAATATCTAATGAACCTAGATCGGTGAGCGCCAAGCGACGCTCGCACGCTTAGTTGTTGCATGCTGGGATAAAAAAAAATGGCGGCATCAACGGATTCCATCGGCGCCACAAGAAAGAAAAACGTGGTGTGCTAAAAGGTTCAATGCTCAAAATAAACGGCCAGATATCTTAATTACAGTGACCTTGACCCATATGGCATCGAATCTTGGTGCTATAGAAGGGGAAGTTGTGCAACAGCATAGTTGGAACGGCGTATCGGCCAGCATTATC
Organism: Lithobius niger; assembly: GCA_023313725.1. Classification (NCBI taxonomy): domain Eukaryota; kingdom Metazoa; phylum Arthropoda; class Chilopoda; order Lithobiomorpha; family Lithobiidae; genus Lithobius; species Lithobius niger. The sequence goes on along the minus strand of JAHWFP010004618.1, from coordinate 35,717 downwards.
AAGCTCACGCGCCTGCTCACGCGTTTGATTTGTAAATGAAAGAGCGTTTGCTTTAGCGTGACGATATCACGAGCGGGCCAAGCAGATTGTTCCGCGCGTACTGCTTTGCTCATGAACTGGCGTACGCGTCGAGCGCCACGCTCACGCACAAGCTTTTATATTGTAAACGCAGCCTTATGCAGGGACTCATTAGGGTTTCTTTGTCGCTGGATTTTGCTAAAACTACTAATCTGAATATTGATTAATTTTTGTACGCAGGCCACGTTCAACACGGAGACGTGTCTTCTTCAGATCGAAAATTGTGTATATTTTGGGCGGGATTTTAAGGAAAAACAAACTGAATTTATTAACTTACATTGAAATGTTGAATTTGTACATTACCAAGCGCCCTCACAGATGAGTGATTCCATTTATTCCCCCACCGATACAATACACCAATACAGCGGTTTAAAGTATAATTTAAATCGCGTCAAAGCTCACACAACACAACCGCAGCACCTCCACCAGGAATTTCTATATATTTTGCACAAATAATACCAATTCTGGTTTTTCCATTCCACCATATTGCTCACTATGCAAGCACGGCCTGGTTCAACAGAACTAAACCCCTTCCCCCTTCAATGTCCAATACCTTAGTGCCCCATACATTCAAGGGGTGACTGAAACGTTACGCAGTTTCCCGCTGACACAGGACATCAGACTTGTAAGTAAACGCTATCCCAACCTGAACAAGCAATACAAAAAATGCTACGAAATGAATGCAAAGTTCCCACCCGCAATAAAACAAAATACTATTTATCAATGAAATTTCTTGTGCAGATCGTACATTTTAGGAAAACCCTGACTGCAGTCAATTTTCGCCACTTCTTCTTGAGCTTTCAGTCACTCTCCTCTTCCTCTTTTAAAAATTTTTTATACGTTTTTTTTAATTGTCCTCTTTGAAAAACTCGTTCGAATTGTTGTTTGACTTAGGCAGTTTTGCCTGCATTCGGCTGTCTGTTATGCAATTTTAAGTGTATAGTGTTTTTTATTCCCTTGATAATGAGCTTGAGTCAACTCGAAACGTCGGGTTGTGTTGACTTTGCATGTGCACGTTGGGCTTCTCTTGTTCAGTATACGTACAGATCATACATTCACAGCCACTTAACTTACGTAAGACAAAGTGAACAAAAACTTATTCAGCAGCTCCAGTTCCATAACTATATCACGCGCCACGGCTATTTACCGTGACGCACGCATCACGTCATTAGGCTTGTCCAGTCAGATGGCCGAAGATCAGCTATTCTCGTTCGTCATTTGCTAACTCATGATGACATCACGGCAAACAGCCGTGGTTCGTGGTATAGCTTCGAACTGAAAGATACAACCGATTCACTGGTTCAGCACTTTATAAAAACAGGACACAAACCAGATATCCCCGAAACCAAAAATTCATTCCAAATCCCAAATTACCTTACCCGTATTAATCTTAGATATTGTGTATTTCTGTTTTTTTTCCCACAGATGTACCCTATCCAAACCCAACACCAAAAGTTCAAATATTACATTGAATTATTGAATATAAAATTAAAGTTGACATATTCTGACACCAGGGGGGGGCGTCACTTCGTGTGGTGAAAGCACACATTCAAGTCCCCTCTAGTTTTAAAATTGTATTTTTTACGGTTCTGTTCGTTTATAACACGTCCTAGCAAGCTCTGTCTTGTGAAGAGAACGTCGTGCCACTTGCCTAATGACTTCAGTCATTTGTCATTTATTTTTACTTTACGATACTCTTGCTAATTGCTCTAAAATGAGCAGAAACGTCGAATTTTAATGTATGTTTATCCACTTTCTGGATTTTACTTTGTAACATTCTGCAAGTGATTTTTTTTTAGTTTAGTTGCCATACTCCTTGCGTTTTTCCTTTATTCCTTGATGAGTCTGATCATCCACAACTTTTGTGTACGGAGGAAGGAGCGGAGTTGGCCCTAGCGCCTATAAATATTTGACATAATAATAAAATTTGTTGCGATAGCAACGGGTCTGGCAAGGACTGGGGAGTCAAGCCGCAATTACATGTAAATTACAATAAACGGCCAAGGAATGGGTGATGGTAAGAGGTTTGGGGACACGAATGCCTTACCACCAAGGTTAGACCTGCCAGGGACTCAAAGGCCCCCGATGGCATCGCCAAACGTGCAGGAGGACATTGGAAGGGTGTGGAAAATGTTAAAAGGCCCAAAATGATGCTGTATGATTAAAAAGTAAAATCAGTGCTAAAAATTTAAAAGTATGCTACGGTGAATACTAAAAACTAAAGCACCCAAGTAGTGGGATTTGTCAACACTTAAAACAATATTAATTAAAAAAAAAAATTGGTTCCCTGATGGGGTGGGCGGATGGGGACTACCTCCCCAATGGGAAATGGGATGGATCCCAGGTTGAGTGGACGAGAAAGCATTTTTAAAAATTTGAACTGACGGTGCTTTTAAATTTGAAATGGGTAGACAATTTGAGTTACTATAGTAATTTTTTTTTCATACACTGCTAATAACGTATCGTAAAGGTGCCGGTTCACCATTTCAATAGTGGTACCCATATTCTAAACACAGCATGCACGTTCCAGATTTTCTGTGATCCAATAGGCTGATGTGGGTCACGTGATCTAGTTTTCGTGATGGAAATTCGCGGCGCTGCAGCAAGTGTTGTTCCTTTTTAAATTTACCGCTATTTTCTTTATATTGCTCGAAGACTCTACGGTGCTGCATCTTGGAGTTGAAAATGTGAAAATGCACCTTTAAACATCAGTTTTTAATCCTTTAACCTGCAATGCAAAAAGTGTACTGTGCAAATGCGAGGGAGATAACACTGATAACTTGAATCGGCATCCTGCTTGGCACAGTTTTGAATAAAGAGACAAATTTTTAGGTGGCAATTACTGCTTAGCCACCCATGCCACACCGCTCCTGAATTATTGTAGAACAATATGCCGGAGATCCTACTTTTTGGGGCTTTCCTCGACTTCAAATGCGAAACAAAGACAGCTATTTTGTCCTCTTTGTGTCTGGGTATTTCGGCAACAAACAAAGCAGGCCCCCAAATATTTTTGCATCAATCTGAGTATTCAGGGGCAAAATCTAGTACTGTAATTTTAGGATTTTACGTCCAGATTTTTTTTCAGATTGTGATAATCCTGACAAAATTGACTGCATGATGGACCCAAAACAAACAACTGCCGCTAATGAATGCATCAAAACGGGTTTGAACGATTATAAGTGCATTTGTAAGGGAATCCATGTGCCAGAGCCTGCTACTGGTGACGCCAAAAAGTGTAAAGTGAAAGGTAAGACTATTTTGTAATATTAACGCCAGAAAGCATGGAGAAAAAATCCAGAAACCCAGTGAAACAAGAAATAAAACAAGTCTTATACTCAAAGTAAACGTGATGAATGGTTTCTAATTTCGGTTCTTGTGGCATGATGTCCTCATCCCGATATGTTTCCTTGTTTCACTGATTTTTTAGATTATTTTTGTATACAGACTTACACTTTTCTCTACGTTTTAGCATTGTTTTGTATAAAAACTTCACTAGTTTTTATCAAATAAATACAGCTACAGACTTATTACTTTTGTTATTTGTTATGGATCCGGTGCTGAACGTAAATAATTGACAATGCTGCAAGTTAAACGGTCGATAATGTTGGATAGTCGTACCGAGATAAAACAGTCTTCTTAAACTGAAAATTTTCTCGGCAGATCCAGAACTCTCACTGTTGCCTGTTTCATTAAGATTCAGCAGAGCCAGAAATGATGTAATTGAAATTCAGATTAGTTTTAGCTTCTAACTGTGATACTGCTTGCGATAACGTTGCGTAAATGTAGCCTGATCGCCTACTTCCTCTTGTAAAGAAAACGCAATAAAAAATAATTGTTCAAAACATAAGCAGTATTCAAAACGTTAGCAAATCCCTACTTCTGCGCCACTTCAGTACAGTATTCACGATCGCTTTCAATAGGGTGAAGTGATAGTTATTTACCAAATTACTCATCATCTTCTAAACCTCGCGTCAAGGCTGTTTGCCGTGATACGCCTATCACGTGACTGGGCTAGTCCAATCAAACGGCTTAATTGGACTGGGCTAGTCCAATCAAACGGCCGCTGTTCTCGTTCGTCATTGGCTGACTCATGATGACATCACGGTAAACAACCGTGGCTCGTGTATAGACTTTGACTCATTCATTATGTCATTTAAAACGTTGTTTGTTGTCATCCCTTCCCCATCTGTGGCGCTGTCTCTCGCACTAAACTCAGTTATACTTTTCCCCCCAAATATAGTGGTCATTTATTGAATTTTTTGCCCCCTTCTGCTATTCCAGTTATTTTAATGAATTTATTTAAATCACTTAAGAATCAATTTAATTTTTAACGTTTTGTTGTATGCTCGGATTCGTGTGTGGCCACTACTTGCCGTCTTCATTGTATTTCTAACACTTGTTCACTAAATTTTAACAAAATATCTTTGTTGGTAAATTCCAGCTCACTATTCGATCAATATTCAAGGACTTTTGAACTCTACCCCTCTCCGTAATGTAGAAAGAACCAACTTGAAATTCGCATAGTACATACATACATGCATTTTGTGCACTTTCCTAGCTACATAATTTTGGGTGCAGTAATTTGCCAACAGAGTTTGCCACTGTTAGTTTAAAATTTCATTGTTAGTAAATTTGTCCTTTGCGTGGCAAAATAACCTGAAGCATTAAAAGCGACAAGAGAACCAAAACTATCTTTTTCTAGTGAAGACATTCACTTGTAGCTAGTGGTTTAGAACTTGGAAGTTTAGATCACAGCGGTGGAAGTCAATTGAACCAAAGCAAAAACAGATGCATACTGATACGGTAGATAAATTTCTTTACTCCAAAGCCTTTTTGGAAGATAGAGTAAAAACGTTACTTATAACAGTGATGTAATCAGTGTTGTAGAGTAACTGGTGTGCTGGACAATCATTCGGGCCGTGCTATGATCGGAGGTTTCCCGGTTCAAACCACTGGGTTGGTTCCTCCCTTTACCAGATATTTCATCTTCTCCAAAAGTCTGGTAATGTTGAAAATTGAGCCATTTCAAAGCCACACGAGCATTAGATTGCTTCGGCTGACCTAAGGCTCAAAGAAATTAATTTAACAAAAATACAAAATCAATAACAAAGTAAATAAGGTGCATTTACTGATAGCACCAAGCCTTGCCCGAAAAACAAAACAGGAAGACCGAGAAGAGGAAGCAGTGTAACTGCCTGCCCCTAAGGCAGTATACTCTCTCGATACTAAACAATAGCCTTAACACTAAATTACCATGTAAAGGTTAGCAAGGCCAATCATCCATTTCCAGGTAATACGGTAGGTTTGTTTAAATCTTTGGTGCCGTAATTAACAACACTTATATAGATGTTCACACTTAGTTTTTGATAAGGTGCGTGAAGCTGACGACACCTCTTAACAGCACAAGGTAACAGCTGTAAACCATGTATACCTCTTGATTGCGCATCCCACACGTCATTAATTCAGTGACGTAAACTTGCAAGTGAGAATGAATGAGTTCTTTACATTCTCAACTGAAACTTGAAGGTAATTCTTCAGTCATTTAACTTCCGTTTTGCATTTTTGAAGATCTGAATAATTTTAGATGGAGATATGCACGGGCTGGGCTACAATTAAGTCTTTAAATTGCGTTGTTGATCTTCAGGCAAAATCACAGCATTTTCTTGCATTTTCGTATCACTAATAGAGAACACTTGAGTAGTTCTTGGGTTAACCATTGTAGCACGATTTCTGTAAGCTGATAATTATTTATTTTTTGAATTTCAGACTGTGATGCTGCTGCCAATGACCAATGTGTGGTTAACCAGGGAACGACAAATGTCTGCAAAGTCACAGGCGGAGACACATTTGTTTGTCACTGTTCGGGAATATATGTAAATGACGGTCCTGCAAAATGCAAGGTTCAACGTGAGTATGACTCCATGCAGACGAGTCTTGTAAAACATTTCCCGTAAAATTGAATGTTTTACTTAAACTGGATTTCCAATACTGGCTCTCCTTCCAATTAAGCGGTCATAGCTGCTTAGTACGAACGATAATATAGTGACTTGGTGGACTGCAGTTTTTAATGTAGTTTTGAATGTTACCAAGGATATACATTTAGATGAATTTGGTACTGGAGAAACCGCTTAGATAGTCAGTCAAACATGCTACGGAGACAATTGCCAGTTCTACCAATCACAATAAGAGGGTACCGGTACTAGCGGTTTCTCAGGTGATTTTCTGATCATTCTTCACCCCTGGTTTAATATCTTCACATATTTGGGTAAATACTTGGCCTGCTACGTTCTTGAACACGGTTAGTAAATACTTGAATATGGAAACGATAGGCCTAATTATGCAAACATAAAACTAATCACTCAAATATATAGGCCTAATTACTCAAATGTAAGCTAATCATTCAAATATAAGACTAATCACTCAAATATAGACCTAATTACTCAAATATAAGACTAGTCACTCAAATGTAGGCCTAATCACTCACGTATAAGACTAATCACTCAAATGTATGCCTAATCACTCATATATTGGTCTAATTACATGTGGTGCTACCCTGTTGAGTTGAAACCTATAATAATAATAATAATAATAATAATAATAATAATAATAATCTTTATTACACTTACTGCACGAAACTCAAGGAGTTTGTATGTGCCAGATACATTTATATTATCACAAAATCAACAGCACAGTTTAAATTACTTACAACTATAGTCATACTTTATTGTAGGACAAAATTTGATAAGTAAGTTTGGTTATGTTTAGAATATTTACTGTTGTTAGTCATTACATACACCACCTTATTTACAAATTATATTTCAAAATTAATCTTATTTTTTTTTTTTTACAACAGCCATTTTTTGATTTCCTTTTTCATAGTATATTTGCAGTTAATTTGTCGTAGATTTTCAGGTATTCTGTTTAAAATGTTTGGCATTAAAAACGGAAGATTTCTTTTACAATACGAGTTTGTCCATAATGGGACTTTGAGCTAGTTATTATTTCCTCTTATGTTTCTATTAACAGGTATTTTAAATTCTGTTTTAAAATAATTTTGCGTTATGATTCCATATTCAAAGACTTGCTTAAAGTTCAAAATATTGTTTTCTTTTATAATATCTATTGTTTTTTTATTTTCCGATTTGCTAAAAAGGACTTTTACTGCTTTATTGAGCACTTTCTGCAATTTTAAAATCAGTCCATTAGAAGTTGATCCATAGATGTTAGTTGACCCGTAGATGACCCATAGACCCACAGACCCATAGTTGACCCATAGATGTTACTAGCATACCTAATTTGTGATAAAATCCACAATAATAATAATAAAAATAACATATTCCACTAGTAGAGTGGAGGGACAACAAAAGGAACGGGACTCCGCGTATGTTGCTCCCAATTTACTCCCAATTAACTCCTACTTTTGTAGGATAAAGGGTTAGATAGGGAAAGAGTTACTATCTTTATTATTTTCCCCACATGCTACATGGTGCTGTAGTAGAATAGGACATATTCTACTGCAGCACCATGTAGCATGTGGGGGAAAATAATACGGATAGTAACTCTTTCCCTACCTAACCCTTAATCCTACAGAAGTACGTTTTCAATCAAATATATGTTTTTCAATCAAACTTATTCTGAACTATGAAAAAGGAAAATATATAGCGACTTAGGGTGGGAAGAGCATAGGGTATCACAAATGATCAAATTTCAAAGGTTTTTTTTTGAAGGGTATAGTTTCAGTGGATGATTGCACAGGAAATCAAGTGAAGAACGGAAACCTGATTTTGCTTTGTCGGAAGAAACAGTTAACAAAAAAAATTACCAGTGTATGGTATCTAAGAAGTGGGAGTTTTATTTGTCTTTTTTTTAGTGTGATTTATAAAGTTTGGTTTTATCGTAGTCTAAAAATCCTAACATCAGATGTTTAACGCAGATATGCTTTGGCATAAATTCTTTCTCCAAACACTTGTTTTATTTCTAATGGTAGCATGCAAAGCAAAAGACACGAAGCAGTGCATCGCCGAAGCGGGCAAGCCTAACAAATGCACTGTCATATCTAGAAATGAATACGAATGTGAGTGTAATGATATTTATGAAAATCCTCCCGGTGACACTACCAAGTGCAAACTAAAAGGTAAGCAGTGAAAAACGTTTGAATGTCATCTAGCTAGCTATCTATCTATATATATATTAAGCTTGGGAGCAGACTTAATGATATGATGATGAGTTACTATTAGGGATCACGATCTCTTCGCAAACTTTGGAAAAAGTGTTATAACCCGAACTTGTAGTCCAAGGCCATCAATAGACGGCTACACGGCAGGTTTGGTAAGTGGTGCCATCTGTTCGAAGACGTTAGAAAAGTGTCCCAACCCGAATCTGAAGGCAAATCCCGTCAACAGATGGCACTACAGGGTGGGGTACTTGATTGTACGACGGAATGGCCTGGCCGGTGACTTGGCCAACTGCTCCGTATTATATATGTAGATAATTCATAATTAATAATGTAATATAAATTAAATTAATTGAACCTAGATTTTTTTTAAGGCTATGAAAAGCCAGCTATACCGATGTTATATATAGCTGGATTAGTTTTGAACCACAGCACACATTCTACACGAAATAAATGTTTTGAAAGTGTAAAACTGGAAAATCTTCAATTAACATACGGACAAAAGATTGTATGTTGTCAGAAGTCGATCATAACTAATGTGTTTGCTGACATAGGCATGACTTCAGGCACACCAACTTTCAATGGTCATGATTTATGTAGAAGTTATGTAACATTGTAACTGTAAATCGTAAATAAGCCAACGTTTAATATTCTACAGTAATAATGACGCAGCATACAATAAGCCACCTTTATGCAATTTTTTTCGAACGATTGATTAAAGCATGAGTGCATAAAGGTGGAATTTTTCACTATGTTACCTATTTACGGTAAGATTTCTTGCTGTCGGGGTTATTTCCAAAAATCTTCGTAATATTTACAGCAAATTGTGTATACATTACGACAGTTTTACCTGTAAAACAACGTTACAGAATAAAGACAAATAGCAATTACTAGGAATCGACCGGTGCCGGTGCCGGTTTTTATAACCGGCCGGTATATGGTTAACCGGCACAACACCGGAACCGATGTTCGAGGCTTCGCCGGTCGAAAAACCGGTCAGGCCCACGGGAACTTAATACACAATATAACCGACGCTAAAAAAAAAAAAAAAAAAAAACACACACCGCGAGCACTACACCAGCAACAATGATGAGTGGTTTTTTTTTTTGTTTTTTTTTACCTGCCCTTAACGGCTCATATTTTGTTCTAAGCTCCAGTCGTTAGGCCTATCGATTTCAACAGCGAACGCGATCATCATGCCAGGAGTGTATAGTCGCACCACACGTGCCCAACTGCGCACGCGCTCCACCGCTATCGTACTTCCGGTGAGCGCTTGTCTTTTTCAGTGCGTGAACAAAGATGGCTGACGCTACCTCGACAACGCGATCGTCGCCGCCAAGAAAACGAAAACAAAGCATCGTATGGAACTTCTTTACGATTAATTTGCATGATGAGAGTGTTGCAAGGTGCAAACTATGTTCCAGCAACGTTAAGAGGGGCGGAGACTCGAAAAAACAGTTTGGGACTGGAAATTTACGTCGCCATATGAATAGCAAACACAGCGGTGTTTTGAAGAAGGAAGAATCTAGCCTCGTGCAGACGGCTACGGAGGACAACTACGAAGACAATAACGAATCCGAGGTTTCAGGAAACGAAAGCAGTTCTCCATCAGTGGTCCTCCCCCCGAAAAAGTTAAAAGTTCAACAGACGTTAATGCAGTGCATCGAAAAAAAGAAAAAAATACGATTTTGACCACCCGAAAGCAATGGCAATTACACGTTGTATCACCCGCATGATAGCAAAAGACTTGCAACCGTTTTCAGTTGTAACGGATGAGGGATTTCAAGAATTACTTGATTTGTTGGAGCCGCGTTATACCATCCCAAGTGATAAGTATTTTAGGGAGGTTGCATTAGAAGAACTGTACAACTGTACAAAAGGAAAAGTTCTGAAGATGCTTTGTGACGTTAAGTGGATAAGTGTCACCCTTGATGCTTGGACATCTATTGCTCAAGATGCGTACATGTCGCCGACAGTTCACTTCATTACTCCGGATTTTAAAAGACGTGAATTTACTCTTAACTGTGTACCTTTTAATGATAATCATACGGGACCTAAGATTTTGGCAGTTTTTAACAATCTTCTAAGTGACTGGGGTCTTGAAGGCAAGGTACATCTTATTGTGCGTGATGGCGGCCGTAACATGGTGGCAGCTTTTAGAGACGTTTACGAAAACATGTCTTGCGTAATTCATACTCTACAACTCGTTCTAAAGCACGGTCTTATTCAGCAGCGTGAAATTAACAATCTGTTAGCAGCAGCTAGGCATCTTGTGGGTAACTTCAAGCATTCAGGTCCTCATTCAAGAGTACTGGCGGAAAAACAAGCTGCATTAAAATTACCTCAACATAAAATGATACAAGATGTGCCTACACGTTGGAACAGTTCATACGACATGCTACAACGTTTGGTGGAACAGAGGAAAGCCGTTTCTGCTGTTTGCATTGAACAAGACATGGACCATGATCTAACAAATCATCAGTGGCAACTAGCAGAAAAGATGGTTGCTACCCTGCAAATATTTAAAGAGTCAACACTGATGGCAAGTGCATCAGATTCTACGGCCGCATGTATCATTCCCATTATTAATTGTATTAGAGACAATTTGCGAACAAGTGAGGACGACAGAGGTGTACGTTCAATGAAACAAACTATGTTGACCAAGTTAGATCAATATTTCAGTCAAGTTGAATTTGCACGAGAATGTGCTGTGGCTACGTTGCTAGACCCACGGTATAAATCCAAGGCATTTAAATCTGCAGCTGCAGTTGCAGATGCCAAGGAAATTGTGATAGACGCTGCAACTCTCGCTCTGAGAAGTAAAGCCAGTAATCCAGTACAACAACACTCAACTACAACTACTCAACAATGTTCTCAGTATACAATTTTGGGACCACTTTTAGGAACATTATTGGCGGATGATAACGCATCTTCTACAACCACAACTCCACGAAACAAGGCTGAAACTTTGGTAGCAGAATACCTGGCCAAGTCGCTGGTATCAATTGCGGCTGATCCATTGGAATACTGGAAACAGTATACTTTACAGGCGGGTATCAACGTTTTAGCCGACATTGCACGAAAATATTTGTCAGCGCCACCTTCGTCTGTGTCATCCGAACGTGCATTTAGCACAGCAGCCGACATTTGTGATGAAAAGCGGAGTCGCTTAAATCCAGACAAGCTGGAGATGTTGTTGTTTCTGGCCAAAAAATTGAAGAATGTTTTTTGAGCCAATTCAGTATATCATTTTGTTTTCATTAAGTTTGAAATGTGTATGTTTTGTGTGCTTATTTAGTAGCCTATTTCCGCTTTCATTGAGAAAAATTATATTTTTCTAAGTTAAGAGTTTGACGAAAATGTGCAAATTTCAAATCGCTGAACTAAAATTTCAGTTTGAATTTTCGACGAACATACAAAATATGGAGATGGTGAGCCGTTTGTTTTCTTCTGGATAGCCTACACTTCATTTTTGAAAATCGAGGCACTAGGCCTACATTTGGATTCACGTTGCTTGCTGCACCATAGAAATTTGAAATTGTCACTGGGGATTCCCAGTGTCAATTTCAAATTCCTATGGTGCAACAAGCAGCGAATCTATGTAGTGCCTCCATTTTTTTTTTAATTTGTGTGTTTTCAGCAGTAGTTCATCATGTTGGATTTTTAGAGTAATTACCATCTTATTTTTGCAATTAGGAGTGCGAAATGTGTATGTTCTGTAAGCTTATTTAAGTATTTTCTGACTTTTCATTTAAAACGATTCAAATTGTATTTCTCCAAGTTAAAACAGTTTGGGAATATGTAATATGTCTGCTTTTTCAAAAACTAAAAATAAACCTGCAATTAATTTTTTTTTATACATTTCTTAAGGTAGGCCTAGTTAAAAAGGCAACAACATTTAAACACAAACCTGGTTTCAGCATGCTGAAACGAAACTACTGCTTGTTTTGGGGCTCCATTCTACTAAAATCAAATCAAGCTGTTTTTTAAGGTAGGCCTAGTTAAAAAGGCAACAGTGTATGCTATTTTAATGCTAAATGTAAAAACCGGTACCGGCTACAACACCGGTCAAGCACTGTGCCGGCACCGGTAAGACCGGCAAATCTCTGCACCGGTCGATCCCTAGCAATTACTCAAATAAAGGACCCACACAGTGCATAACAAAAATACATCTTTGGTTTTAAAAAGTGACATATTTACCTTCTTTCTCAAAAGAACAATCTAGACCATGCGCAATGGCTGTTTGCCGTGACGTCACCATGCGTTAGCCAATGACCAACGAGAACAACGGCTGTTTGGCCATCTGATTGGACTAGCCCAGTCACGTGATATGCACATCACAGCAAACAGCCGTGGCGCGTGGTATAAGTGGCGCTTAAAAAAAAAAAAACAAGCACAGCATGATAAACATGTGACTGTTTTTGTGTTTTTTCTTCTTTTTAAACTATAGTTTAAAACCAAGGGGAATTTATCGTTTCCAAAAAAAAAACCAGTTCCACAATATTAATTTGTTAATTAGTTGTTGCTACTTATTATGTTTAAAATTCAATATTCTACGCAATTAAAAAAAAAATTGGTTCACGTTTCTGAAATATTTAAGGGTGAAACAGATAGGCTACGTCTGCGGTAGGTATTTCGGCACGATTTATTGTAATGAAATTTCTGCTTAAGTTACTTAAAAACGATTGACGTGGCCCTATCCTAAAGCTTGGCAAGTTGAGATTTCTTATAAGACGAATCTATATTTTGCTTTTACAGATTGTGATCCTGCCGGTGTCCAATTATGTGCTGTAGGACAACCTGGTGGAATAAATACATGCACTGTAACCGGACTAGGAAGTGGACAAGGGATGGATTACACTTGTACTTGTGGTGGAATTTACGTTCCAGATGGTCCCAACAAATGTAAACTTGCTGGTAATTGTTAAAATGAGCTCTGAATGAACCTCCGTTGCCGTGGACACGCTTGGACAAACGGGCTAGGAATTCAAGTTTTAGCAAGGTTTTGACTTGGTTGGGCTGGTCTGGAGGTGTCATGTTAACAATTGTGTGCGCGGCGTATCTTGAGTCCTGGAATATTTTACGAACGACTAGGTCTTCTTGGAGGCGACGGCTTTAATCGACGGCCGCCATTGTTTTTGTAACCATCTTGGATATCAACAAGGCTCTCTGCTGCCAAAAACGTACAATCGATTATCTGTGTTCGTTCTGCAGTGAACTCAAGATAGGCCGTGCACACTTTAGTGCACATGTTACGAGTGCACCGTGTTTCTAGCGCACAGGCAGAAAGAACCCACACCCGAAGTTTCACGATTACGTGCGTCATATGCTTTAGGATTACAGAAATCTCAATGTGTATACATGTCCCCTCAGTCGGTGTTTCATACTTACCTGGTTAAGGTAAATTAAAAAAAAAAGTACTTTGTTTAACAGATATCAGCAATGTTTTTATTTTTCATCAAAATAACTGTAACAACCGCGTATTAAAAAAAAACCAAAACTTCGCAAGTTAAAATACAAACTTTGTACTCTAAAAGTTTAGTATCGTGTAATTCAGTATGGCGTATTCTTTATACATTCGTAAACGTAATTCTATAGTGAAAGCAAGGAGCAGGTTTCAGCTGATGATAAACAGGACTAAACAACATCAAACACGAAGTGTAGACAAAGACTTCACGTAATGAATGAACACGATCACGCTGTGGAGGTTTTGTCGTGCGGGGAGGGGGGAGGTCCTGTGTGCTCGAAGCGTGGATCATTATGGTTGCGTGCGCTCGAACATACGAAATTTGCTTCTGTGTTGGTAACAAGTGCGCTCGTACCACGGAACCTTAACAACCAGTCCAGCGAGCCACTAATTGTTTTAGGTGGGGAATGGGACAAAAAATGGAATTTAAAATTGATTCCAAGCATTCAGGATAAGGGTCTAAAAAAGGGATGGTTCCTCTTAAACAATTGCAATAAATGCCTTTACTGCAATTGTCTACTTTATTGTCGACTTTTACAAATTTTATTCTCAAGTTCACGTCTAGGGGGCATTTGCCCGCAAGCCCCCCCCCCCCCTTCACACACACACACTACTGGGACGGGCTCTGCATTTGTTGTAAAAAAGTCACAGATAAACAGACACAGAATCTTTCACTTCCCATCCCGATTTCTGACTGTCATCCCTTTGTCACCCCTTCTGATTTTTCGAGGTTAATGTTTGATCCAAACCTATTATTGGTTTAAAGAAGAAAAATAAACTTACGTTATTTTATTGTAAACGTTGCTTTATTGCTGTAACCCAAACAGTGTCGTGGTATTAGTGCACATGTTATGAGCGCACCGTGTTTCTACCACACCGGCAGAATAAACTGTGTGTCTAGCGTACAGGCAGAATGATCCCACCCCAGAGTTTCACGATTGCTTGCGTCATACGCTTTATTACAGAAATCTCGATGTATAGTGTAGTAGCGCGTGACCTGCTTAGGGTAAATAATAAAAAGTATCATGTTTAACAGGAAATTGCCGGCAAAATCGACCATTCGAGCTGGCGGCTTTTATTTTATTTTTCATCAAAATTTAAACAACCGCTTATCTAAAAAGTAAAAACCAAGCAAGTCAAAACACAAACTTTTGTACTGTACAGTTTAGTATCGTGTAATTTAGTATAGTGTATAGTGAGTGTATTCTTTATACGTTAGTATAGCGTAATTTTACGCTGAATGCAACGAATTACACGTTTCAGCTGATTCTTAACAGGACTTAACAATAACACGAAGTTGACAAAGACTTTACGAACTGAATAAAGACGACAGCGGAGTTTTTGACATGCGGTGATCCTGTGCGGTCGATACACGGTTCATTGTGGTTGTGTGCGCTCAATGATACAAATATGCTTGTGCGCTCGTACCACGGAGCCACACAACCAAAGACGTTCAAATACCTATGGTCGTTTAAAGAAGCCAGTACAATTAAGCAATGTGTCAAATTAAAACTGTCGTACATATCCTAGAAAACGTGAAAGGCTAAAAAGAGTAAATAAAACTCACAACGACGTGAAAAAAACAATACAATATTGCCGCACGACAAAATCATACACAAAATAAATTAAAAAAAAACCTTGGATTTGGTTTATTTTTACCAGTTTTTCCTTTGCAAGCAGATCAGATTTGTGAGAATTGCATTCAGCTTTACTGACAAACTATGAAATGATTGCTTATTTTGAAGTTTTGTACTTCAGCCTCGTTGATGTCCAAGTTCCTAAACCAGTATGTGTCAGAGAGAGATGGAAGGGTGACACATGAGCTTGGTGCATGCAAGGTGCAGCTCACACATTGTGCGGAAAAAAGTCCACCAGCTGTTCATTAATGCACACTACACCAACACAACACAAACACTTTCAAGTAATTCTGTATTTGGGGTTCCCAAAACTTTCAGTATCCGCCAGTACCCATTTCCTAAGAGAATTCCAAGTTTGTGTTACTAAATTTACCAGTTGTCTGCAAGACAATACCTTGGAAATCGCACTGAACATGTTTGTCGATAACTTCCTAACGTTCGAATTCATTAGTCACACACCTTCAGTGTCTAGTGTGATCTATATGCTTTTCTGTGTTCTAGGACGGTAGTAAGCGGTACGGCTGGTGCGGCATCTGCCCACTGTTTTTTGGCATCAGACCGTGTATCTTAACACGCACAACGCGACTGCTTTGAAGCGGCACAGGTAGCACGCGTAGCTTTCCTGCCTTGCCTGGAGGAGCAGCGTCTGTCCCGCTAGCATAAATTGCGTAAAACTTCTGTTTTTCCTTAATCTTCGAGGGCAGTGATCTTCCACTGTCCAGCAAAGGAGGTTTTGGGGGAAAAGAAGTAAAAGAAATGCTTCAAAACACCGAGGCGCTATCATACAAAGTAGACTTCAGCAAGCCGGCAATCACCGAACGTTTGAGAAACCAAACACAACAGTCAGCTGATTGCAACGTTCCTAAAAGTAAGTTTCCTAAGACACTAATAGCAGAAAAATGGCCTACATACATAATGGGGTGGCTTCGAAACTATGGAACAAGTGGCGGATCTATGAAGGGTGGGGGGGGGGGGGGGAGAATGGGAGGGGGTGGCGAATTACTTACTACGTGATATGCATATGGGTGGGGTCCCAAAGTGACGTTACGTAATTAAAGAATAAATGACAAGGTAAAGGGTAAAAAGACGTACAGTCTGCGTTAATGTCTGGCCGTTAATGTTAGGATACACGATACACTAAGCTGAGAATGAAATAAAAGCTAACTGCCCCGACTGGGAGTCAAACGCAGGACCTCCCACCGACCTCACGTAATTTGTATACACTAAAAGTTTATATTAACGTAAAAATTCGTTCGCATCCTGTCCAAATCTTACACTTACACACAGTAGCCCCATATCCGTACTTGCAGGGGGGGGGGGGAGGGGTGTTACCAACTGAAAGTCACTGTCGGTCGGAAAAATGCATCCCAGTCGATGGAGCGAAATAAAAACGAAGAGGAAAAGTCCTCAAAAGTTCTCCGCCACCCACCACTCCTAGATCCACCCCTGCTGTGAGAGCAATGTTGCTTTCCCTACTTGTATGATGTTTGTGACTTCTAGGTCATCACTAAAAAGATGGAACAGCTACTTAGCTCGGCTGGAGCCTGTAGCCAGAATCCGCCCCGGTAGTGCAGTGGTTAGAGCGCCCGGCTAGTAAACAGGAAGTCCTTGAGTTCGAGTCCCAGTCGAGGCAGTGGCCTTTTGTTTCTTTCTCAGATTAGTGGATCCTGAATCCTCACAAGGCCAGTCTTTAAATACAGACTGCTTGCTTCGTTTACCCTTTACCTTGTGATTTCTTCTTCAGTGAGAAGGGCTGTTGTGCTAGAATCGTGCCTGTCACTAACGTTCATACCTAGTCAAAAACGCTTCTACGTAAACGTTCACTTTCACTAAGAAAATTATGAATGAACTGTGCACTTACGATCTGTGTTCAGGCTATCACAAAGACAGTGTGGGGTGAAGCTATCCCGACAAAAAATCCATCATGGAGCCTGGTCTGCACTCATCAGTCTGTGCCGATCACAACAAATAATCAGTGTGTTCTTCAACTGAGCGCACAGTATCGATTCATATATAGGCTGACATGATGCAAATTGTAATATTGAGCGATAACGTAGGATAGAACAATTTGTGGACAAGAGTTAGTTTCAGTTTTATAAATTTTAAGTGCCAATCTCTTGTCGACTGTCTTCCCCAATATGTATTTTTTTGCGCGTTTCGCCACTAATGTCTCTCATTCTTTGCTTGTTTATTTCTTGAAAGACAATTTGGTAACTCTTTGTTTAAAATGCTATAACCTTGTTCATTTTATTTTGATTTTTGTGCGGACTCTTGTTTGTTGCTGGACTTCATGTGTTGCGCCGTTAGCTAACGTTTTGATATACAATGCCGGTAAAAAAAAAAAAGCCTTCGTTATACGGAAGAAGTTGCAAGATTAAAGTAACTTAAAACAATGAACGAAATATTGATATCTCGAAAACTGCTGGACAGAATTGAATGAAGCAAAAAATGGGTTGCTTATTATGATATCAGCTATATTTCTATACGTATTGCATGTAATGGTAAGTCGCCAAATATAATTGGCCGAGCGAGCAACACGAGTTAATAACTAATAATATATCTCATTAATTACTGGATAGAATTGAATAAAACAAAAACTGGATTAATCGTTATGATATATGTTATATTTCTATACATATGACATGCAATATTCAGCAGAAAAATATAATATGCAATTCAGACTTTGTTTCATGTAAAGCCTTCCATTGGTTTTTGAGATATCATCAGATATCATTAAATTTTTCTCGCTCGGCCAATTATTTTCAGTCAGTTAACGTAGTATGTAATAAGGGTAAAAACATAGTAGACACTCTAATAAGCAGTTCAGTCTTTGTTTCATGAAAATCCGTCCAGTAGTTTTCGAGATACTGAATTTCTCTATGGTTGTTATTAGGACCCTCGATATAACAAAAAAGGGCGGTTTTTTTTTTTACCGGAATTGTACGGATCAACGCCAACACTTGGGTCACTATGTATGCAGAATGCTAACGGTAAATATAAACGTATACACTGAAATAGAGGCTTTAACGTGGATACGTATCTGAATTTTACGTATGACGTTTTGCACGTGCAAGCCCTTGTGGGTGATGGACTCGGTAGACACCGGAAACAGTGGGGGTCAATTTCCCCACCCATTCCTTCTTGTAGCATTGTCACTGTTAGTTATACAATTTTCTATGAATGTTATCTAGACTGCAGTAAGACAGGAAACAGTTCTTGCATGGTGGCCGGCACGAGCAATACGTGTACTGTTACAACCGATGGTTTCATATGTGTTTGCACTGGAATATACATTGAAGATGGCGGTCCAAAAAAATGCAAACTCAAAGGTAAGCTGGTAACGTTTGCCTAGTGCTTTAAACATATAGCTGCTATATTGTACGTTTTTCACTAGCAAATATCGTCATAGATTCATGTGCAGGTACGTGCGTGCGTCTCAAAACAGGCATGACTTTTGGAAGGATCATGGTTGTCCGACTGTTCATGCACGGATAAAATACAACATCTACCCGGTCCTATAACCATATTTGGGTGGTACACAATACGCTGACCGGAAGTTTCATTGCTGTATGTTTGGCCAGCTGGCCGAGGTCAGTTTTTGGGTTTTGGTTATGACGTCTGTTTAACTAGTAGTGATTTACACTAACTTTTAATGAACGGTTGCGTATTAGGATGGGGTGCAGAAACCTTTTTTGGGGTTTTTCCTCATTGGCAAGGTGTAGAAAAGTTGCTCTAGGGCATCACTATCGTACACAACAAATTTCCTCACTCTGGAGTCATGCCTTGAGGTGCCCCAAGGGCCTTCAAGTTTAACATTGTACGCCAGTGGGCGGAATGGCAAAAAAAAAAGGCAAACATGATCATTTGTCTGGTTTTAAACTTGAACATTATCTCATTTGAAACACTTCAGAGACTAAAAAAAGGTAGCCGTATTTGCTAAAATTAAATTTTTTTTCCGCAATAGTGTAGGTTACGGGTCAAAATTGCCTAAAAAGCCATTTTGGCCAATTTTTGATGCGAAATTATTCCCAGATTTTAAGAAAAAGAAAAATCTTTTTAATTTACGGCATGCTAACGTAATGAGCGAATCGAATGAGATAATCTTAAAGTTATATTTTAAAACAGTCAAATCATCATTTTTACCTTTTCCCCCATTCCACACATTGCTGCAAAATGTTAAACTTGAAGGCCCTTGGGGCATCTCAGGATATGCCCTCGGAGGAGTGATGAAATTTTTTGAGTTTGATAATGATACGCACGAGAAATTTTTCAACACCCTGCCAGTGAGGAATTTCAACAAAAGTTTTTTACACTCCACTGATATGCCGTCGCATGACATTTAAATATGAAGTGGTTTTTTTTTTTGTTATTTGTTTTTGGTTTGGCATCTTGGGAGTTGTTGCTCGCCCGACAGCCTCACGATGGGAGGGAGGGGGGGGGGGGTTATCTCATATTTTCAACATTCAATACGTTTGTTTAATTATGATTGGCAGTTTGTTTGTTTGTTTGTTGTGATGGGCAGTGTTTGTCTGTTTGACATTTTAGTGCCTTTCACAGTTTATTTAGTTTTTGCTTTGAAGTTTATGATGTATTTTTGTTTTGTTTTGGCATCAAAATTCTCTCTGCGTCCTGTCTTTGTATACTTTTTATACTTCACTATTATTTCATATTCAAAGTGCCATGAATATTGTGCCACAATATAACTTTTTCAAACTATTATGTTTATTTTGTACTGTTATGCGTTTTGGATAAAATCATCACCGCCATCACTGCCAGCATATGATAAAATACATCACCATCACCGCCACCATATGATAAAATTCATCGCCATCACGCTATCATTTACCATAAAATACATCGTCACCACATGATAAAATACATCGCCATTGCTACCATCACATGATAAAATAGATCACCATCACCGTCATCATGCACCACCATCATACATCATACGACATTTGGATAACATCATCATCTCATCATACGAGATCACGTCACACATCAGTAGATGGCTACCTGATTATTAGATGATTCTATTTAAGAATACATTGTTGACGTAACTGTAAGAATAACAAGGGCGATTTTACCATGTTGTGGAAAAATACCAACGTGGGTAAAACCTGTGTCGGCCTTTATTTCCCGACCTTTTGCGTTGGGAAGGGAATGAAGGACACACCTGAAACACACACCAAATTCGTGAATTACAATCGTTTCCTGTCCATTGGTGGAAAATACTTCTCTCATACCCCTGAAGAAGGCGGGTTTTTTTTTTTTTTTAGATTTTGACGCCCATCTAGCCTTAGCCATAGCCTCAGAAGACGAGAGGGTCAATTTTGCTGGGTAAATCCCGTCGTAAATTCCTAGGTTCTTTTAAATGCCACATGAGAAAGAAGGCGTGCAGTAGTTCCGGAGTTCACATCTTATTAGGGTTGGAGAGGTACCAAGACAAAACGTTAAATGCACCTACGAAAAATAAGATCCTTGGAATAAGTTCCTTGGAATAAATACGCCAACACAAAAAATCAGCACAATTGTACAATTTATTCAAATTGCGAAGCCTATACATGTATATGTAAATAATTCATATTTCTCTAGATTAAAAACTTTTTGTTATTATACGAAGCGTACAACAGTATTTTCTTCTTTTAACATAGGAGTAATTAGATTATTGATAGTGAAACACCAAGGCAAATAATTCAGATTCTGGATGTAACACATTTTCATCCTTTCTTTTCCTTACACATAAAACAATAAATGGCATTCCAAATCCGTGTTCTCATGTGGTGGATTAAATAAGCGCTCTTTCATATATACAGGGTAAACCACACTCTTGCCAAACCTTTCATTGATATGGTGCAACAAGAACAGAGCAGAGTAGTAGAGCGTACCTGATTAAATAGTCCAGGTCATTTACACAATGGACCGCGATTCTAATGACAAAACTCAAAATAGATATTTCAAATTCCAGTCATACAGTGTTATAAACTAATCAATATAACAAAACATAAAATTATCATAAGTTACAAGCAAGCTAATATCAACGCAATGACAAAAAAATATGAATCTTACCAGAAATCCAACACAAAGAAAAAGGCCGACCGACATAACGTACAGATTGGAGAACTTCAGGACCAATATGTCTACGTCCCCTTCCCAGACGCAAGAGTATGGGTGAGGAAGTTAACACAAACCAAAAGTGATTAGGCAATATCGGTATAACCAAAACAAACGAAACATTGGGTTTCCCTACAGACTGTTCAGAACCATAAAAGCTAACTAGCGCCAAAGAAAATCACTATCGTTGCAGATGGTTGGAATAATCGTCCTAGGATCCAGTAATGAAGGAAATCTAAACATCATCGCTGGTATAATGCTGAATATGGATGGGAAAATCTCACTGCATTGGCAGTGCATTGGCAGTGAGTGGCATGGGTTAAGTGGCTTTTGCCACACAGGGGTTGCAGCTAGATCACTGCATGGAGTTTGTGTAAATCAGAAATCAGTGAAGCGATTGTCACACAACAATTTTAGGTTATAACACGCATAAGCGTTACATGCTTAATAGCGTTAACACCTAATTATAAAAGCGCATTGTTTCTGTAAAAACACAGCTCATTGTACCATTATTACTATTGGGTCGATACAACTCGCAACTTTTTAAGTTTATATAGGAACTGCGATATTATTAATGATTCCTTTCTTTTACAGATTGTGAAAAAGGTGATGCAGCTGAGTGTATTGTTACACCTGGCGCAAATGGAAATATGTGTACTGTAACAGGGAATGATGATTTTAAGTGTACTTGTGTAGGAATATATGAACCCTCGGCACCAGGAGTTGTTAACAAATGCAAACTCAAAGGTAAATAATAAATTCTTTCAAAATCGTTGCAATTCAAGAATAAGTCTAAAACGATACATTTCTGTTAATGATTGTAAGGTTGCTAAGGCCGTAGACGATTAGTTTCAAGACAAGGCTCAATTCCAATTTACTTCTTACTGTACAGCTAGGGGACTGCACACATAGCATTACACATTAGGCATCAGCCAGAATTTATACTTATAACTGACCCTGTAGGTTCAAGAGGTTCTGACCGTTCAGTCCGAACCCCAAACACCAACCGGCGAGTGGCCGGGATCGGGCGGCTATATATCTGCACGAGTCCTAGCCTCAAAACCAAAGGAACATGGCTAAACCAGTGCGATCCGGTTCTAATTGGGTCGAACAATAGGATACTCTCGCACCCGACTGTTGGGTGCTGTGCCAACTCCCGCGTGTGTGCGGTGGTTAGCAGCATGTGCACAACAGCTCTGTTAACAGCAAGGTGCACTAAGGAGCGCTGACTCTGTAGGTTGCCGTCGATGTAAGCCGGTTCCATGATTAGTAATTTTGCATTATTAAGTAGCTAATAAATAGCAGTTCTGTCAACAGTAAACCTACTTTGTCCACACCTGTCAAGTAGCGGGTTTATCATAATCAAGAAGTGACCACAGTAAATGACGAATTTGGTCAGAATAAATTTACTCAAGTTTTGAGTCATGTTGGACGTATCTCAAAGAAAATTTTAGTATATTCCAAACGTAACTGCAGCCAGTTGATGATGGATTTTCACAGAATTGAATAGGAGCTTTGTTAAACAAAATTTAATTCCAATTACTATTTCCAACTAGTTGGTTTTTCAACGTAGTAAAAGGTTGTTAAAAGTTGAAAACCGCTTTAAATTGCCATTTTGGATCCCATATGGATTTTAACCCAATTTCTTTAAAACCATACAAAACGTCTTTCAGCATAAATTAAAAGTAATACTCCATAGAATTTCTTTCCAACTGGCCATAACCGCATTCCAAGCGTACCATCTTCCCACGTAATGAACAAACGTGCCGTGATATAAAAAACGTCCTGTGTCATACCATAATTTATCTAACCTTGAAGCTTGACCCTCACTTTGTTATGGGAGATGCTTCCTCACACCTAGAGGTACACATTGTAAGCGAACTCATCAACCACTATGGTATCACGTGAATTAGCGGCCCTAGCATAAAGTTCAAGAAGGTAAAACACGAGTTATTATCATGACTGTTATAATCATATATCAGTACGATAAAACAGCATGGCTACGACAATAGGTAACACTTCGTTCGACACTTTATTTACCCCTACAAGTGACAAGTGTGCGTGTCAAAGGAATTACGTTACCTACACAGCCAAGGAATCGCAATCCTCTTCGAGCCGTTGATTGCCGTAAGTAGGAGTTACCACTCGAATACTGGACTGTGCAGTTTGATTTCCCACGTTAAAATTGTAGCATACCATAGCGGCGTGATGTAAGAGTTACCGCTTGAATGCTGAACCATGCAGTTTGATTTCACATGTTAAAATTGTAGCGCACTGTAGCAGTGTGATGTATGAGTTACGACTCAAATAATGAACCATGCAGTTTGATTTCACTCATTAAAATTGTAGTCAGGCTCGGATTGGCTATAGTGCCATTGTGCCAATTACACAGGCACCCTTAGGCTATCATACTTTCGGCGCCCATTTGGTAGTCTACTTGTTTCTCTTCACAAGAAGAATATTGAATGGTTTTGGATTCCCTATCCGCTAATGACCCTTTCCTTTCAGGCACAAATTCCCTCTCTCTTCTCCCTCCCTTTACTTACGATTTTAACGTATTTTTAAACCCCTCTTACCCCGAACTAACTCCAAAATTTCCAAAAATAGAATTAGGCATACTTCAAATATAAAATATTTGTTGAAGAATGTACTCTGAAGCCAGAAATGATGACAGAATATGAAAATAAGGAAAGCTTCTTGAGCTAGACCTCGGAGCCTGAATATCCCAAAACCGCTAGAGGGTTGGAGGCGCCGTCACTTCATCGACGATGTTTCCTGTAAAATGCATGGCGCCCTTCCCCGATCATTTCAATAAATGGCACAGGCACCCTTTCCTACCCAGTCCGACTCTGATTGTAGTGTACCATAGCGACATGATGTAGGAGTTACCACTCGAATACTGAACCATGCAGATTGATTGCATACGTAAAAATTATAGTGCACCATAGTTTCACGATGAGGTTCACTTTATAATAATAAACGCCATGCCGTGCCAAGAAATACGCTTCATGCTCCTACAATGTATTGAACTTCAAGTGAGATTGAGACAAAGAATTGGGAAGAGTGACAGGATAAGGACAGGGAAAGTTCCGAGGTATCGTTGGAAGCACCCAAAAAACCTTTTTACTTGCTAAATTAAACTATGTACAGGGTATCGCCTCGTCATAGGTTGTTATGGCACGGTGCATTGTGCACAACGTGCTCTGAATTATTAAGTTCGCAATCTGTAAAAGACACAGCAAACTCATTGAGTTCAATCAGGACAAAATTGAAAATGTTTCGGTCAGAGGTTGGAATATAACTTTCTCTATGGATCTGTTGATGTGCAGACATCACAATTCTTGTGATCTGTGTTCCATGTGGAGAGTGAATCAATAAATTCGAACATTCATTTACTGAATACTGATGCTATACTATTTAGTTTAAGCGAGCATACATTTGGAAGACCTTGGAACTGACGAAACTAATTGTTACAAGCCAAAAACTGTTTTCAATTACCCTGCCTGAGGTTATTTTTTGTATTCATTACCCGGAGCTAGTGCAACTTTGGGATTTTACAAAAAAATAGTAGTTCGACCCCTATTTTAGATATTTGATATTTTTTGAAAGAAAGCCTAATCCTTTCCGTTCAATAAATTCCGAGCGATTTTTTGAAAGGCCATTTTCTGAAAAAGCTATTGGTTGTTGAAAGTACATCGTTTGCAGACTCAAATAAAGAAGTGCAATTGGATGCAAGATTATAGACGAGTGTAGTAAAGACGGCTTTTGCCTTCACACGCTCACGCCGTCTGGTGTCATTTGGTGGAAGCCCTGTACAAACAGTCTGTGTAGACCTATGGATAGCATGGGCCCTCATTGAGGCGGCCATGTACACACTGAAATTTAATTAAGGTACCCCACGTGGATGTGGGCTCAGGTCTAGATAACAACGTCCTTACATCTGCCCAGTGTTGTGGTACTGCACATTAAAGAGAAAAATAACAAGTAGTTCAATGAATAGTAGTTCTAGTTCCACTCCTCTACCCTAACAAATAGGTTCTTAGTCTTGAGTGATCAATTTTGGTCAGAATTTCGCTTTTTCGTGAAATATGTCTAGGACCTTCGACAAAGAAAATGTAATTCTGAACATTTTGTACAGTTTTTCAAATGAACACTGCAAACTAAACATGGTATTTTCTGGCGCCGTATTGATTTCTTACAACTTTGAATAAGATATGTCGTGAAGAAAATTATGATCAGTTTTGTAACTGTTTTTAATTTCAATGCTGCCAACTAAACGTGGTATTTTTGCACTGTATTTTTCTGCTAATAAAAAAAACTGCATATTTGTTCATCAACTTGAATGGCTTACAACTTTTTAATAAAAATTTTTCTTTTGAATTTTAATCGTAATCACTTTTTTTTAATCTAGCAAACGATGTAGATGTTAACAGCTAATGAATATTTTTTAGTTTACTGCCTCTATTTTTAGATTTTAATCAATGTGTCTAAAAACCATGCCTATATAAGCCTTTTGGTAGCGCAAGTTCTAAGAATAAGTTTAGCATTTTTTCTTTAGCTAGTTCATTTACAACGGAAAGCTAAATGAATGAAGCATTTCGAAGAATTGCTCTATTTTTCCCCAAGATCCTTAATTAAGACACTTTTTCAGACTGTCCACTTCAAGCAATGGTGGATTGTCATGTCAACAAGAATGATCCCAACAACAACAACGATTGTGTGCTTATAGCGGATCCAAATGTATACGAATGTAAATGCTATGGTGATTATCTGCCCGTTCCACCAATAAAGCCAACTCGATGTGTATTAAGGGGTAAGTTATTTTTATTTCATTACCGAAAAATAGATAGCATAAATCACTATAAAGTGATAGTATGTGCTACAAAAGGGGAAAAAAAACGTGTACGTCTATTTACACAGACTGCACATGATTACAGCAAAAACGGAAAAAAATGCATGTTACAGTATAACACAGCAATGTTTATAATGTTTAGTAAGTTTACTAAAAAATAATCAGTCTTATATGCAACGTCTACGCCTTTTTTCAAGCTAGTTCCAGTGATCCGTTCACATTTTAAATCAGGCGTTCACAATTCCACTTTTTCTCAGAGATCGAAGATCCTCGATGGAAGCCCAAGTTCAATAATCAAATTGCCCCCCTTTTCAAACTAGTTCCAGTGATCCGACCACATTTTAAATTGGGCTTAGATGCCTTTATACCGACCCACAAAGAGATCAAAGATCCTCAATGGAAACCCCAATTAAGTAATCAAGTTTGCGCCCATTTCAAACTAGTTTCAGTGATCCGATCACTTTTTAATTGGGCTTCGATGCAATTCCACCTCCCCACAAAGAGATCGAAGATCCTCGATGGAAACCCCAATTCAGTAATCAAGTTTGCGCCTATTTCAAACTAGTTTCAGTGATCCGATCACTTTTTTTATCGGGCTTCGATGCAATTCCACCTCCCCACAAAGAGATCGAAGATCCTCGATGGAAACCCCAATTCAGTGAACCCCCAAGTTTGGATGGAAACCCCAAGTTTGCGCCCATTTCAAACTAGTTCCAGTGATCCGACCACATTTTAAATTGGGCTTAGATGCCTTTATACCGACCCACAAAGAGATCAAAGATCCTCAATGGAAACCCCAATTAAGTAATCAATTTTGCGCCCATTTCCAACTAGTTTCAGTGATCCGATCACTTTTTAATCGGGCTTTGATGCAATGCCACCTCCCCACAAAGTGATCGAAGATCCTCTATGGAAACACCAATTCAGTAATCACGTTTGCGCCCATTTCAAACTAGTTTCAGTGATCCGATCACTTTTTAATCGGGTTTTGATGCAATTCCACCTCCCCAAAAAGAGATTGAAGATCCTCGATGGAAACCTCAATTCATTAATTAAGTTTGCGCCCATTTCAAACTAGTTTCAGTGATCCGATCATTTTTTATCGGGCTTAGATGCAATTCCACCTCCCCACAAAGAGATCGAAGATCCTCGATGGAAACCCCAATTTAGTAATCAAGTTTGCGCCCATTTCAAACTAGTTTCAGTGATCCGATCACTTTTTAATCGGGCTTAGATGCAATTCCACCTCCCCACACTGGTGCAACTGTGCAACTGGTAAAAGAGACTGTCAAACCAGAAATTCATTCTAACATCTACTAGGAATAACGCGTAGTTACTATCGGAACACTTCTGAGAGAAATAGTAAAATTTAGAGGGGGGGGTGGGGTAATAAATGTAATGTTTGTCAAACCATCTCAGTAGTGGTTTGGCAAAAAAAATGATCTTAAAAATAACGAGATATTGATAAAATTAATGCAAATTTAAATTCTGGGTTTTAATTCTTGTATTACGGACCAAAAAATATTGATTTGAATCCTAATTTTTTGTGTGTTGTATAATTCCCGTATTTCCCAGTTGTCTTTCCTTAATAGTACATAACTTTAATTTGCAAACAATTTTAGTTTTTTTTTGCTATTAGTAGTTTAGTAAGGAGTATTTTACTACTTTTTAGGTTTATATCATTGATTTTAGTATTTACTATTTAATTAACCAATGAGTTGACTGGCCCTTCCTCCCGACGTCCATTGTAGTTTTGGCCTCCTCCGTTAACAGCTTCAAAAACAAACTTGACATGCACAATGCAAATCAGCCAGACGTTATTTGTTTCTTTTTCGATTAACTCCCTTTTCTTCTTCCTCCCCCTCCCCCCCCCCCCCCAAAAAAAAAAACTAACATGCTTTTGCTTTATATATATATTGGTTCTCCGAATTGTTTCTGGTTTTTGTCTAATTTGCATCTTTTCCCACGCATTTTTCCATGATTTTGTTTACTTAGTTGCGTTATTTTGTCTCTGTAAATGAATCTTTTGTTTTACCATGAGCACATTTCGGGCATTTCAACTAAAACAAATTAAAGTTAAGTTAAAGTTATGATAATAATTTTAAAAATTAACACAAGTTTTTTAGTGGCACACATAAGTTCAACCTTTAGTTTTGTGCTACTCGTGTGAATAAATTTATAAACATTAACAAAACAAAACAAAAAACAATTAATTTATACTAATATTATCATGAAACGTTTGTTTTGAATTAAATTAAATGAAAGCTAAAACTGGCTGCTCGGGAGGACAATATGTACAAAACTAAAGTAACTTGTTCAATTGCAGATTGCACTTTACAAGAAAAGCAGGAATGTGTTGCCGACTCCAGCACTACAAACACATGTAAGGTGTCTCCACCAGGCAGTTTCACCTGTAAGTGCGATGGAATTTACGAACCAGATGGAACCCAGAAATGCAAAATTAAAGGTGAAAATGACTTATCGGCTATAATACCACAAATGCTTCTGTGAAATCGATAATATGTGTGTTTTAGCACGAAACTCCTTTCCAGATTTAATTTCCAGGAAATTTGTTGGAAAGGAGTTGAGTGCTAAAACCCCAAATTATAAATTTCATAGAAGCACGAGTGGAATTCGGTTAGAGGATTTTGTTTTTCTTTCCGTAAAGAAATTCTCCGAAGTGATTTCGTTTTAGGGTTTCACTTTCGATTTGCAGGGGAATTATCAGTAGTAATAGCCCTAGACCTTTTGTGGATAATACGGCTACTGTTTTCGCACGAAGCCTGTAACCTGACATTAAAACTAATAAATGCTAATTATTTTGCAATTATATCCCGAGTGCGTAGCGTGAGGGGTATAATTTCAAATTAATTATCGTGAGTTGGTTTTAGTCTGGTTACAGGCTGAGTACGAAAACATTTTTAGCGGTATTATCCACAAAAGCTAGAGGGCTGTTTTACTGGAGTATATCCCAATTCAAAATAAATAATAACAAAAGGACTAAACATTGTTTGTTATTATTAATATTTATAACGTACTGCTACGTTTTATTAGCTTACCATTTTATCAGGTCATAAAATTATTTGTATCCAACGAGAATTTGTAGGCGATGCTGCTGTCAGCGACTTTTTCCTGTTAACGCGCCGCATTAACCAGACATTGCTGAAAACTGCTGAGAGATGGTGCTGTATGTGTTCCTATACTAATTTCAAATCGTTTGCTAATAATTACCATGGGATCGAAAAACTAAAAGACTAATACGGTAAAAATTATAATTATTTATGCCTATAGATCGCCGAAGAAAAATTATAGTATACTAGCCTAAAAAATATAAAGTGTGATGTTAAAATACGAAAATCGTAATGAATACGTGGAGTTTTCTAGCTCGTATATATGCGTGCCAAAAGCCGCAGTCATTAAATAGCAGTTGGCGTCTGTTTTAAGCTTAGCTCGGTAAGTTGCGCAAGCGCACAACTAAAAGCTACTGTGGTATAATCACCCTGATTATACCCCGGTGTATAATCAGGTGATTATACCACACTAGGTCGATTATGCCACACTCCTCTACCTTCCACCATGATAGCAAGTGGGATATACTCAGTGTAAGTCGACCATGGTCCTCGTTTTGCGAAAAAAAAACAAAAATTCTCGGCTGTAATGCCCCAAATGTTCCCATGAAATCGATAATTTGGGTGTTTTAGCTTGGATGTATTGTTGCTAAAATTTTAGAATCATTCTCATTTATGTGAACTTTTCCTACAGACTGTGAAACATGGGGAAAGGATGCTTGCCAAGAAAAACCTGGGACCACCAACACATGTACTATGGTGGATGTCAACACTATAAAATGCATTTGCGAGGGAATTTATGTTCAGAACCAAGCAAAGGATCGTTGCGTTCTGAAAGGTGCGTACTGTAATAGAAACAATAGAGCAGATACACGGCGTAGTATTATTGTATATAACTCTATGGTGGAGCCTTTATGGGTTAGCTGCAAGGGGCACTTCAGAGAGAAACAGAAGGGCGTCATACTGAAGCCGATGCTGTGAAGAGTGATTTCTTAGACTTAAAGAACGCGCGTTGGTAGACTTATTATAAGCCTAAGAAATCCGCTCTTCCGTTGTTTTTCCCATCATTTTTATGTAGTGCACCTTATAGTTATGCCCTCCAAAACCCATACTGGTGCCAATATGGCGGCAAATGTCACTGCTCTGTACGTTGTGAAAGGTGCGTACTGTAATAGAAACAATACGAACTACAATGAATTAGTGTAAGTTAAACGAAGCAAACAGTCTGCATTATAGACTGGCCTTGTGAGGATACACGATACACTAATCTGAGAAAGAAAGAAACGACAACTGCCCTGACTGGTAGCTACTTATTTCGGCTGGAGCCTGTAGCCACTATCCGCCCCGGTAGCGCAGTGGTTAGAGCACCCGGCCTTGTCAGCGGGAAGTCCTGGGTTCGAATCCCAGCCTTTAATGCAGATGCTTCGTTGCAGATTATAGTTCGAAGAAGAAATGAAACTATAACATTGCTAGTTTTGGTATCAATGTTCAAGTTTTCATTTAACGTCCAAAGTATTATTCGGTGTGATTAAGTTGGCGAATGTTTTGGTGTGTTGATATCACTACTTTGAAGGGCCGAACCATTCGGAACTTGACGGCCCCTTTTATCAGTTTTGGTTTTTGTATGATATCAGTCCTTTTTTTTTAAATTGTGTATTAGACTCAACTCCACTAC
>JAHWFP010004617.1:54810-68351 GCA_023313725.1 Lithobius niger | reverse complement strand
TCGCATTAACTTAGTAAAAACACACTTGCCTTTACTAAGTTAATGCGACATTGGGTGGTTGCTTCGTGCCTTTTACGGAGCATTTTCCGGACGAACTTGCCTACATTGGGTAAGCGAGAAGGACTCGTTCATTAATGCACCTTTTTTTTTCTTTTCTTTATTTTGAACTGTTCCTTGCGAAGTATTTTTTTGCTAGCTGAATGCATGGTTTGCAACACTGGTTCGGTATGGTAACTCATGTCTACGTCCATGTTCGACAAAATTGTTTTTTTCAAATTGTTGCGCACGCTGGTTGAGAAACGCTGATTTTCGTTCGTTTCGCTCACTCAATCAGCGCGCTCAAATCCCTCCCTCCCCCACTGCTAATAGTCATGCTGACGGAAATACCAGCGCATCATGTAGCTCAAATCATTCACCCTCCTCCCACGCCTGATGATCTCCACTTTCTGTTAATCACTTTTGTTACGTTTTACCAGCCTCAATCCCCCCCCCCAGCCATGTTCATGTTCGTGTTCATGCTGTAGGAAACAAAATAAATAAGGCCCAACGCGGTCCTAAAGCGGTCCCTTCAAAAAAAATGTTGTCCTGAAACGCTTTCCCGCAATGTAATCCCTCCAACCTGACGTGCGGGGCCGTTGGCCGGGGCCCGTGCCTACCTGATCTCTTGTGTAATGTGTACAGATTTTTCTGCTTATATTTTTTTTTTTTATATTCTTCCAAAGTCAGTCATGCAGATTAGGAATTCATAATTCCCAAGTTACAACTTCACCACCCTAAGAAATTCAGCACATTAATGTAACACTTGTTTTTTTCAGAACGATGCCGAGCTACCCATTGTTTGCTGTGACAGCCTTTTTGGTCTTATCCTGCGTTCATGGATTCTTGGTGACATGGTACAACCCGGTAACAGGCAATTGCAACAATGACCTAGGTGCAGTGACTAATTACAGCATAATGGAGGTAATGACCACTGATTTTTCTTCTAATAATAAGTATGAGTAATAACGGAAATATAAATAAATAAATAATGAACAACTAGCTGTACCCCCGACATACGCCGGTCCAGCTGGTTCCCTCAGCCTCTCCGGTACCCGCCTGCATGTCCTTCCCCGTGCCAAGAATGAACCCGCACCGTACATCGCATACCAACTAAGCGTATCGTTTGACACTAGCAGCTAAGGGCGAAGATAGGTTCCGCGGCGGACCAATAACGACAACCAGTACCGCAAAAAGGCAACTGAAGGCCCGGTAATAAAATTGCAACGGGTAGCTTATTCTTGTGAGTTAAGATTTTTTTGATAGGGCAAGCTGCCTGTTCCTTGCCCAATGCCATGCTACCAACATTGTTTATCTCATCCCGAAGTAAACTACAATCTGAATATGATAGCATAGTAGAACGTCCTTTTAGGTCATCAGCAAATTGTTCAATATATTTGCGTTATTATATCTAGCGGTCAAGTCGTTTGGAAAAAAAAAAGAGAAATAGAAGAGGACCCAAAGCTGATTCTTGGGGGACCCCACTAAGAAAATTTAATTCAACCGATTTTTCGAATCACCACACGTTGAGTACTCCCAGTTATGAAAGCCCTGTTCTACTCCAACATGTTGCCTTAGAACTCGTTCAATTTAAACTGCAGTTCACTGCATGTGAACAACCGATTCCAAACCTTTTTAAAACCAAACAGGATGGCTTCTGTAGTAATGACCAGGTCCAGCTCATCTTCCCAATTATCAAATGCAATTGAAATTGTTGGACAGCTGAACGACCTGGTGAAACCCCGTATTAGTGTTGTTTATAACATTACATTATAGAACTGAACGCATATTACATATTACAGGATTGAACGGGTCCAATTTATTGTGCATTGGTTTATGTGTTCCATCATAATGTCTCAAGTTGAGAGAGAGAAATCGAAGATTGGAAATCAGCCTGTTTGTGTGAAAATGGCTTTAGCTGGTTTGTCGGGGCGTAACAGCTCTAAGGGTTGATTTATAGACTGCATGCAATGCCTAGACAGAACGCGTAGCGCGGCGTTTGAAACGAATTTCAGCGTCTGCTTGCTTGCTTACGTCAAAAGCTCACGCGGTAACGCACAAGCGATTCGTTCGTTCGGCGCGTGGTCCTATATGATCTGTACGGATTAGGAAAAACTGCCCACCATCTAGCGGGACGCAGGAGCCTGGTCTATCGAGTTGCATTCTGGAATAGGAAAATGGCGGACCACGTGTGACGCTTGTACCAGTGGCCGCTTCACTGCTTTCTTTGACGCGAAAGCATGCACGTAATTTAAGAATTGGCACGTGTTTGTTTTAATTCAACAATCACAAAGCGTTTTGTGCTGTTATATTGATGGCTGGCGCCACATTGTCCAATTAAAGAAAATGGGAAATTACTCAACAGCAAAAATAACACACTACAAATAACGTAGTTCAGTAAGCCACCTTTACGCACTTACGTTTCGCCGGAGTTGCACTAACCCGGGATTCTAACCCGCTACCCAGTTCGCCCCCAGACCACTTGCCTAGCGCCTTAATCGCTATGGCCACATCCTCCACTGGCATAAAGATAACTCACTGAACCCGTTATTAAGGTCACAACCGTGACCAGGACTCCATTCGAACGAAATTTGCTCGGCCATAGGCAAATTAATATATTAATATTAATTAATTTATTAATATTAATTAATATTAATTTTCCTTAATATTATTTAAAGCGATTTATGTCTATTTATTTCTACATTGTCCAATTCGCATAATTGTCGAGTGAACATGGCGTTTTCTATGATTCCGCTCGAAACGGCTACAAACATAATCGCGATTTGGAGCCGACGGGACGCGAATATAACAGCTAGCACACGGCTGGGCGATCAGCTTGCTTTCCTACACCGCATATGCTATCGGCGACCGCTTAGGCGTTGTCTTTCTCCCATGAACGACCCCCCTTATACATGGTAGTAATTTTGATACAAAGTTACAGCATAAACGAATTGCCATATTTTGCATATAGATTTAACATGTAAAGCTCCAAGTATCACAGTGAAATGTTGCTCCCGAGTTTTTGTAGATTTGTTTGGGCAGGAGAAGTGAATAGTGAAAAAAGTGAAGGCAATTCGACATTCGCGCAGAGGCAAAACTAAAATCAGTTGGAGTTGTTTGCTCAAACACGAGAAGCAAGGGTAACGACCTAGTGCGAATTGAGCATATCAGTCATCGTTAATTTTTATGATAGATTAAAATATATATATATAAATTTTTGATTTCACTTTCAGATTTCTTCCGGCTGCTGGTTTTACCAGTACAATAGTGTAGGTCATAAAGGAGATCGTTGCACTTATGCGTGTGCCATACAAAGAGGAAACAGAACATTCGTGGATTTGATGACCTTTGATCCCAAAGCGTAAGTATCACTACCTTCATGCGATCCTTTACTGAACTCTGTGAAGTGCCATGTGCAACAGCTCAACGCACGTATAACGTACGTCAGAACGCACGTATCACGTCATTGGGCAAATCCACTCAAACGGCTAAACAGCTGTCCTTCTTCGTCAATGGCTTACACATTGTGACGTGACGGCAGCCAGCCGTGGCACGTAGTATAGCGCCGTAATTGCCAAAAAAAATAGTTATATATGTATTGATATGCATTTAATGTTAATGTTAATGTTAATGTTTTAAAAAGCCAGCAAGTGCACATGTATACAGTAATTTTACTGTATACATGTGCACTTGCTGGCTTTTTAAAACATTAACTACTTTTAGTGCTTTTATTCTGTCAATATTGATATGCATCACTGACGCGGTCCAACTATTACCAGACCATAGATTAGAAAGTTAACTATAGATATACCATCTTACTTCTTCCCGTCCTACGCGGAGCTCTGGCGGTAGTTGCGGCTACTAATACCTTTGCTAATGCTTTGCCTTCTGCTGCTTCGAAGGCAAAAGCAGCAGAGGTAGTAGTAGCCGCAACTACCGCCAGAGCTCCGCGTAGGACGGGAAGAAGTAAGACGGTATATCTAGTTAACTTTCTAATCTATGACCAGACTCACCGTTTGCGTTGCACCGTGCGCCACGTGTGAATGATGTCCTCTACAAAGGGCAGAGTGAGCGCAATTAAAATAAATTGGGGGGCCACAATTTTTTCTCCAAACTCCAAAAGTAAGTTAGTTTTAATCCAATACAAAACTCAAACCGCCTACACTTGGATCATTACGCTACAGCCCAGTTAAGTGGCCAGCATTTTTTCTTAAATTCATTAACGAGGGTTTGACGTCATTCGACATTGTCTGACGTCATTCTGCGTGTGGCATGTGTCAGGAAATATCTAGCTCAACAAGAAGGAGAGGCCGTATACGGCTCGACGGAGTGCCAATGATAATACGACCGCACGTTCCATTCCTCGGGCTGGGTCGCCACGCCAAGCGACTAAATGTGGTGTGACGTACTCAGGGAGTAGAGGATTGAATCCAAGAATAATCTCAAACCCAATTTACTCCTTACTGCATAGCTAGGGGACTATGCACTGAGAACACATATTAGGCATTAAACACAAGTTGCAGCTTGGTCTAATCCGAACAGAATCCAGGGAGACAACCTTTCGAGTCGTCTACCCCACACCACGTCCCTTTCCATGGTCCAGGCCCTCGTATTTATACGCGGGCTAGAACAATAGAAGCTGCCTGAGTCATTACGTTGTGTAACCGCTAACAGGTTGGAGCCGGCTCTAACTGGTTTGAACAATAGAGTAGCCTCGTTCCCGGCTGTTGGCGTTCGGCCAACTTCCGGTGTAGACGGAAGTTGACAGGATGCCAAGCAGCCTATGTAACTGCAAGGTGCACCGCGTGCGTTCACACAAGGTGCGCCCTGCTATTCGTAAATAGCGTGTTACAGTGGAACGACTGGTCGTAACTATTTCTGAGATATTCCACGTAAAAATACGTTGTGTATAGGTTTTAGTCTTAATATGTAGGTGAGAAGACACCACTCATGCTACGATTAGTCCAGGCCAAGGCTTCCTCATATGTTATAAGGCTTGGCAATAGAAATTCGATGTGAACACTCTGAAAGTGAACTGCTCTAGCATGCCGACTGAACTGCATGTGAAAGGTACTCGTGACGCGTGATACGCGGATTTCAAACTTAAAACATTGCATTGATACTAAATTATTGAAGTTTAACAACAATGGCTTCTTGCTACGTACCGCTTTATCCACTCGCTGTCAAAACAAAGAGTCCAGAGGTTTAATTTTGTGAATTTCAACCAGAAGTACTGTACGTTGTGTATTGTACTGTACATTGTGCTATGTCATTTTCTATTCCATTAACAAATGCATTAAACGATCCTTTGACGTAGGAATAAATTGTCCGAAGACTTCCACGATAGTCACCATTACCGTGAAATAATGTTCATTTAGTGCTGCACACCGGGAAATCTAATCATGAGAAGATTACCACGTTCTTGTGCATCACGCTAACGCTAATCAATACTTTGACGTCGTGTAGTTTGTACTTCGTTGTTCGTGCTGTCAGCGCGCCTCGCGGCAGTTTGTTATGGTCTTGGACGACGCGGGGTCGCATGCTTGAAGCCTTAAGCCTTTCTACATACAAGGAAGATATGTCCAGGCATTCGGGAACTCCACGTGCAACAGCGTTCCACAACCGTGAAGCGAAGGGTGCAATGGCTTCTTCAAGCCAAGGCCGACTGGAGTAGAAATCGCGTATTTTGCCTCGTGCCTAGGCGCCAGTTAACGTTTGTGTCGGAAAAATAACGCTTTTTTGCACTGCTTTGGTAAAAAAAAATGATAACGGCGATATTTAAACAATTGGCCTGAAGCATGAAAACGAAACCAGAGGTCGTAACAAGGGATGAAATATGAAGCGTCAGATCATGGACACTTCGACACCCCATGGATGTCTGCATTTATAGACTCGTTGTAATAGGTGGGTATGGTGTACGTTTTTTGCTTGTCATTTTCATCTTGATAATTCCAGGGAATCATCCCAGCATATTTGGTTACTCTATGCGGGTTCTGGATAACATTTTTGGTACTGAGCGTCCTATTCTCAGGAAGCTATTACCAAGTTAGGACCTACCAGTAGTTTTCCAAAGTCTGTTGTTTGAACCCTAATAAACTGTGAGTCGGACCACCCTTAGAAGGCTAACTTGGAAGACTGTTCTCCTGTTGGCCATGGCCTTGGGTAAAAGACTTAGTGAATTTCAGGCCTCAGGTATGGATGAAGCATTTCTGCGGTTTGCGCCAGAATTTCTGTTCATGCTAAATGCTTTTCTTGGGTGAGACTAGCTAATACCAAAGGCTTCTTTTCGCGCAAAGAGTCAAAGATTACGTGAAGCTTCTGGTGCCTTTCAGGTGCCAGATTTAGGACCATTGTCTGCAGAAGTAATTGAGATATCACAGTGTCCTGTTCGTATTTTCCGTTTTTACTTAGCAGCGACTTCGAACCATGTGTCGATGAAGGGCAGAATGAACCTTTTCCCGCCATATACAACTAACGCAAGGACAAGGTGTGCCTTCCCGCCCCCCCCCCCCCCCACCATACGAGTAACTTTAAGAGATCGTTTGTCCATTTAATTCAAATAGATTTTTGTTTTCGATTATCGTTTTATTTTATTTAATAGGAATTCTTACTTGGAGTTTCCGGTAGACCTTACATTCCACAAAAACCAAGGAGGAACATACACGGATGCTGTAGGAGGTAAGATAAGTTTACGAAGTCACGAATTTTCAAAAGGGAAAAAAAATTTGGAGTTGTGTTTTATAGTTTTATAGCAGGACTCCTATTATTTCGTGGTTGTCAGGGGCAAACTTTACTTTACTATTACTTTATCTTACTTTACTTAACTATTTAAAGGAATTTCTGTTCATGCTAAATCCCCAGACATCGGGCTGGTTCTCTCCCCTTCGGATCTTCGATATTAGGATCTCCTGCTTTTTAGTTAACCCTCAGTAGGCCTGGTGCATTCTAACCCTAGCATTAGCTGTTCTGAAGCCAAACCTAAGACTCTTTCAACCCTAAAGTGTGCGCGGCCTATCTTGAGTTCGCTGCAGAACGAACACAGATAATTGATTGTACGTTTTTTGGCAGTAGAGTGCCTTGTTGATATCCAAGATGGTTACAAAAACAATGGCGGCCGTCGATTAAAGCCGCCCCCTCCAGGAAGACGTAGCCGCTCATAAAATACTTCCAGGACTCAAGATACGCCGGGCACACAATAAGGGCACGTTTATGCAACGACTCGCCTTTACATTCTCGCTGCTAGAAGCTAGAAATCATCTAAAATTTCAACATGGCGGCGGTTTTAGCAGCACCGGCTCGCTACGAAAACAGTTAATAATATGAGTCCAGAGGGAAAATTGTTTCGTCAGGAGGAATTTCTTTATTTAACTGTCACGGATTATAAGTGTTATAAGGATCGCAAATATTTACTCAAACGATGCCGAATTTGGCTAATCCATGTCGCGTTGTTACCATGGAAACGCCACTTTTGCCATCGTGTTTCAATTCTATAGCTGCAAGGATTCAAAGGCGAATCGTTGCATAAACAAACAAGCCGTAAGTTCCTTTACCCTTACGGTTCCTAACTCAGTCTCTCTACCTTTTGAGATTGTTCATTACTTCTTGCTAACAGCCGTAATGTGTTTACTGTAATAAACTGAACTGAAACAGCACAAGTTACAAAAAAGTCAAAAAAAAAAAAAAAATAATAATAAATAAACCGGCAGGGTCATTCGACGAACTGTAGATGCACCTTTGTAACGTGAAGGTTTATAGTATCCGCGGCCTATCTTGAGTTCGCCCCAGAACGAACACAGATAATCGATTGTATGTTTTTGGTAGCAGAGTGCCTTGTTGATATCCAAGATGGTTGCAAAAACAATGCCGGCCGTCGATTAAAGCCGCCCCCTCCAGGACGATGTAGTCGCTCGTAAAATACTTCCAGGACTCAAGATACGCCGAGCACATAATAATTGGGTTTTTTTTCATCTCTTTTTTTAGCTGTTGGGCGCATGATAGCCACAGATCTGATGAACTACTTTTTCTATGTGCAATGCATTCAGCAGAATGGACAAACTAGAAGTAAGTCTGGGAAATTTTTATTATCTCGCAGAAGCTTTACAGGTTTTAATTCAGACTACTGAAAATTTCCGGGCTAGAAACCGGGTTCACCTCTCCTTAGCCTACCGGTCTACTAGACTTCCTACTTCTCAAAAATTCTGGTTGCGTTCAAAACTGGGCAAGGGCGGGCCTAAGAAGGAGGGAGACGCAGGAAATTTTTTATAGGACCTTGGTCTCTTCCTTGTGTCCAGTCACGTCACCTAAATGAAATTTAAGTTCATAAGAAAAGGCTACCGAATCGTGACCTATTTTTAGAATATGATTTTCGATGCTGTTCTATTGTTTCCTTTAATCC
This sequence comes from Lithobius niger, assembly GCA_023313725.1. Taxonomy (NCBI): domain Eukaryota; kingdom Metazoa; phylum Arthropoda; class Chilopoda; order Lithobiomorpha; family Lithobiidae; genus Lithobius; species Lithobius niger. Next base: position 59,920 of record JAHWFP010004617.1, on the reverse strand, counting down.
TGCTCAAATATGTTAATTTATTTAAGAAAAATAACGTTGCGAAATTTCGCCATCTCAGGGGAGCTGAAAAACGCGTAAAAGGGGTGCTGAGGGGGTGAACTGCCAACATATCCCAAGAGCGTTACTGGGCTAATTTGGTAAATCAACAACGTTAAAAGGACATTACTTCTCATTAATTTCAAGAATCCTGTTCGAAATAACCTTTGCGGCATTTACATAGGTTTGAGTGAATGTAGCAATCCCGTTTCTCACGAGGGAAAAAATAGGAAAACGAATGCATTTGCAACATTTACACGTCTGAACTAATGCTGCAAAACTGAGCCATACAGAAAAGCCAACCGGTCGGGATGTACCTTTAAGGTCAACTTTTGCTTCATTGAAACGCAAATGCCGCAGTATTTATCTGCAGGGCCATGATATTAGCCAATGGAGAAAGTGGGCACGGATGGTCCTAGGCCCAGGGCGTTATTTTTTTTAAGGATAAATATCCATGGGCTTTAAGCGTTTTACGAAAATCGTAAACTCCGTACTCTCGTCCGCCCGCCGTGTTTATATAAGGCCCATACTTTTAGTCGATTAATTCGTCCCCGTTTCTGATGATTGTGACCTGCGTTACTAGGTCCTAAACGTTGCCGTATGTGTTTGTTGATGCCAACCAACTAAAGAATAATGATATCGAAATGACGTGCACCCTGCATCTACAGCGTATCTTCCGCTGAGGCATGGGGCACGTCCTAAACTATAACCGAACGCGTCAGAGGACGATTACGTCATTTCCGTCAAACCTGACGTCATGCCTTAATATTTTAGGAAGGACATGTTTACCATAAATCACGGAGTTACTAGTGTTCCACCAACATGTCCATCATCATACATGTGTTAATGTCAAAGAGGTTGCTAAACCATGCGCAATGGCTGTTTGCCGTGACGTCACCATGAGTTAGCCAATGACGAACGAGAGCAATGACTGTTTGGCCGTCTGATTGGACTAGCCCAGTCACGGGATATGCACGTCACAGCAAACAACCATGGCGCATGGTATAAGTAGTTATAAGTTATATAACGCGTGATAAATAAGTTTATTTCTTATAATTGAACGACTTGTTACCTTTTTTTTGTCTCACTGGGGACGTCCTACGAGACTAATTTTAGTTATTTGTTAATTATATTTACGTAAATAATCCTAGGGTGAATCAACTTTTGCCGATCCGCCATATTTAACTACGGCTTCCGGTTGCTTCAGTGGGAAAACCTCCTCGAAAGACAAAGAGTCGGATGCTTCAGGAGTGACGTCACGTTGTGGAATTCGGGAAATTCATCGCGTGGTTAGGAACGATTCTGGTGATCTGCTGTGAACAATTGCTGTGCTGTTCTGTGCGTTTAGGAAACAGCTCATCGTAAAGGTGGCTAGACAACCGACATCCGAACTAGTACATTCAGCGATCTCAAAGTCCTACAGCTATAATTGCACTCACAAACAGCAAGGCGATTTTTGTAAAGGCCATTATTTGTGTTTGCAAAACAACAAAACCATCTTTTGATTTCATTTTTATTAGTTTTCGTCGATATTTTTAATTACGCAAGTTAAAGAGGCACGTGGCTTGTTTGTGTCGTCAAAAGACATTTCTTTGTGCATTCAGGGTGTAATAAATCTCACAGTCACACTGGTCGCTGCGTCACAGAAGCGTTGCTAGCACAAATGGAGCTACCGCTTGACAAGGACCGCAGAAACACAGACAACATGGCGCTGAAAATCGTACCTTAAAACGGCCCACATTGGAGTTCAAAGATGCCAGCAAATAAATAGTGCCATGTCGCAAAACTGCCAAAACAATTCGTGGTATTTTTGCAAACCGCATATGGGAATTGTTAGCTATAACACAATGCACCTTCACGAAATTCCGTATCCCTCGTTCTCCTTATTATTACTTGCCGGCCAATCTTATGCTGCTGGATTGCAACGTACGGTGGCTTATTGGGACAAACAACAACTCTTTTCTACACAAACAAAATTTGTATGACACCAGGGGCACAAGATGAATCCGGCACTGGTGCGGGCACAGTTTACCATACATCGTCCAAGGTTGTGAGTCTTATCCGGTGTTGGAACGTCGAAGTTCTGGTTTCAAGAACGTTTTTTGTACGCAGAAAAAAAGTTGTTGTTTGTCCCAATGAGCCACCGTGGTTACAACACGCGTTTCTTTCCATTTGCCCTCCAAACTCGTGCCCTCGTGACATGAAGCTGACCGAGTGTTGCTTTCCATACGAATATGCTCCTCCCTCCCGTAACGAAGTGAGTATAATTTTCTAAGCTACAAGCAAGCGCTAAACAGCCACTTTTTAGCGCTAGATGGCGCTGAACAGACTTTCATTTGGTAGCAACCCGCTTTAAACTCGCATATCCAACCCCCTTGGTAACGATTAAGGAAAATTGGAAATAAGCCATCAGCGAAAATTATACACTAGAAATAACGTAGTTCAGTAAGCCACCTTATTGAGCCACGAATCTATTCACCGAGATTTATGTCTATTTATATCTCCTTTATTGAGCCTTATGAGTGTATGATTTATATTCCCTCTCCATTGCCTATAGAGTCCTGGTCACGGCTGTGGCCTTAATAACGGGTTCAGCGAGCTATCTTTATGCCAGTGGAGGATGTGGCCGTAACTGTTAAGGCGCTATGCAAGTGGCGAACTGGGTAGCCGGTTCGAATCCGGGTGATGCGTATAAGTGCATAAAGGTGGCTTGCTGAACTACGATATTTCTAGTGTATAATTTTCGCTGATGGCTTATTTCCAATTTACCTTAATATTTTTTATAGCGATTTGTGCCTATTTATTTCTTGGTAATGATAATAGGTAACTGTTTTAATATAATTTGTGAAGTCGTCTTATCTTGTTTTTTTGTTGAAACGAAACGAAAATTAAATGGCTTACCTTTTCTTTGAAGTGATGGCCACGTTTGCGACACGGGAACCCGTCATGAACGCTGCAGCACAGCAAGTCTACCAGCAATACTCGGCCAAATTGCAGCAGAAAAACCTTCTTCCTCCAATGTATCAAGTGTCTCACGCCAACTGCCCGCCGTCGTATCGCATTAGCGTTGCCAATGACGGCCTCCCCATACAATTTTAAGTTTCAAATCATAAGTGTTGTGTCAGGATAACACTCATCTACCAGTGTGTACTAGAAATAAACAAGTTAATGCAATGCTTAACGACTTTATCTTTTCCACTGACCATTGTAGTCACAGGTCAACATGAGAAAAAAATGATACAACGCAACAATTGGTTGCTGAAAATTTGATATTTGGGCTTCGTATGTCATGGTGAGTTTTGGCCTGGTCAGAAGGCACTTCAACACAGTTTCAAAGAAAAAAAAGAAAAAAAAAATAAAGATAAATAAATAAATAAATGAAATATTACAAAGACATACAAATTTGGAAACAAATACTCTTGAATATTATTGCGTTGCGCCATACAAACAGCATTGTTTTTCGAGTAAGTAAGCCCAGTTTGATTGAACCCGTATTTGATGAAATAATCTATAGAAAAAAAAACAGTCATTATTAGCGCCACTCCAAACAGTCCGTCGAATGACGCAACGCAATAAATATTAGGCTACAGATATTATTTTGTAAATGGGTTCGCCCTTGTATGTTTATTTAATTTTTTTTTTTTATTTCGTTTTTCTTTGAGTTTGCTGTGCAAATGCCTGTTGTCCCAGATAACAAAGAATCTTTAATAAAGGTTTTGTGACGTTGCAGCTAATCCCGCAGCGCGTACGTTGGCTCCATCTATTGGCGGAAATCTGCGAAACTAGCTACGCCAAATAATGCTGGGATGTGTTAACAGATGGCGCCAAGAGTAAACGGACTAGCGAAAAATCGTTTTGTTTCAGTTTCAAGTTTCGATTCCTTTTTTGACAGAAGGCTGCAGTTGGTTCGATATGTATCAAATCTGCTCTACCTCACATTAGAGTTAAGTTAGATAGTTGGGCTGGGAGTCTACTGTTGGTTGGTCACGACGAGTGCAAGAAACTAACTTAGTTGTGTCTAAATATGCAAAACTTAAAAGCTCGACCCCCAGTCTTTTTTGCATGTCTCCGTCCCTAGATGGCGTTCAACATGATTAGAAATGTGTTGGGATCGAGGGGTTCGACAAAGCTAGAAAGCTCGCACACCCAAGATTTAGATTTATAAATCCGTTGCAAATCTTCTAAATCTGTAAATCTTGTGTAAATCATTCAAATCTTGTAAATATTGTATGATCTTGTAAATCACGGAAAGCAGTCATAAAACATTTAAATCTTACTTGAATCTTTTGTAAATATTTAAAGGGATATACCTCCCAGCGCCATTTTTCTCGATCACATCAAGTACGGCCCCAAAGGTCTATTTCTTTACCTTTAGTCTTTCCCTAGCTAAAAATCCTTTTTTTTTTTAATGTGGCGTCTGGTTGATTTTCTGTTGAATATAATGGAACTTCATTTATTAACGATCCGTGACTATATGATGCTTTGCGCGCTTACAATAACCACAACGTTTCATCTCTGTGTGTGCATGTACTAATTTGTTAATAATGGCCATGAGATCAAAAATCTAAAAGCGTAATGGGGTAAAAATTAAAATTAATTATTCCAATAGATCGCCGAAGCAAAATTATAAGACACTAGCCTAGAAAATTATAAATTGTGATGTTAAAATACGAGAATCATTCCGGTTTGTGACGACACGATTAATGCGTTCATGCTGGTTCGTCTATTAGGCACAAGTCCAAATGAGACAGTAGCTACGTTCTTTCGCTGCGAAGAATGCAGCTACTATCTCAAATGACATTTGTGTTCGTATGTACGCGGAAGGCGACCAGCGTGAACTGTTATAAGGCAGGCCGGGTGTCTCTTTTAAATACCAGCATATATTCATGTAAATCTTCAAATCTGAGAATCTACAATACTTAATGTAAATCTTTAAATGTTCTGCAAATCGTGTAAATTTTGCAAAACTTCATGTAAATCATTAAACCTTACTTAAATCTTTACAGTAAATATTTAAATCTCAGAAAATCTGCAAATCTTCATGTATATCTCCAAATCTCCAAATCTGTTTATC